>JAQGAD010003261.1:0-10734 GCA_034696625.1 Isotomurus palustris
CATCCAATTTAGACTCAATCAAATTCACTTGATGATAATCATCGGTTCTCTCTTTCCCTGTTGATTGGTTGGCAGTTGTCGTCATCGTTAGTCTTCTACACACGTCATCAAATCTGTTTTTCGTGGAACTAACGAAGATTAAAAGCGAGCCTCCCATCACCTGTTATTATCTCTGGAGTGAGGAATTAAGTTGTCCCCATTTGGTAGGAGAAGTTGTGTAAATGTATTTTGATGGAGAAGGAAGAAGAAACAAATAGGCTGTCACTTGTCACAGGAAGAAATGAAGGAAAGATTGGAGATTTGTGGAAGGAGAGGAAATCACAATGTTGTTTTTGATGAGGAGACGGTGGAAGGGAGGCAGGGAAGCGTGGGAAAGCGATTTCCAGTTGATTTCACCGAAAGATGCTCTTTTGTCAAGTGAATTGGGTGATACACCTTTCACTCAATTTATTAACAAAGTAAAACGATTCGTTTGTCATCTCACTCGACATTTTATTTGAGATCTGTTCGTCCTTGTCGGATGAACAGACACATTAAAGAGTTCAACTGTCCTTTTAAATTACTTTCTTAATTTTCAGGAGCAATTTGTAACCAATCGTTTAATGTTTTCAAGGCAAGCAATTTCTAGTTATGCTTCTACTTAAATTATGAAGTTCCGTTTTCACTTAAGTGTAAATTGATTTATGGAGGAAAATGCTTGCATCTATATTTAGCTTAATGTGTATTTTTATTATTAAGGAATTCTAGTGGAAGTGAAATAGAGACGAAGTTGAGATGAACTCGTTGTGATTCGTAGAAGGAGGAAGGAAGAAGTAATGTGATTTTTAAGAAAGTGTCTTCCACCAAATCTGTCTGCTGTCAAAAGTTAAATGAGGAGATGGTTTGTACGAAAATTGATGTTAGTAACTGAGAGATCATTTGTTAGGAAGGAAAAGAAGTTTATTCAATTTGTACGGAAAGCGTAGGGAATAATTTAATGTAACCAACTGTGAGGCGGAAGATAATAAATAATAAGCAGCACTCACAATAGATTAGAATTTATTAAGCAGACGAAGAAGAAAGTCTGCAGGGAACGCAACTGTGGGAAAGTAGTTTGGAGAAAGTTGGAAAATGAAGGAAGTCGAGTTTCCACTTTCTCCCAAATTCGGGAAGTCGTAATTCGTGTTCAGGTGATTCCTGCCTCCGCAATTGAGCTAACTCCCCCATAAAGATGAAATATAAAAGGCAGTAACAATGGCGAAGGGTCGTTTAAAGCTGTTTGAGGCGCTTCATTCTAACGCTTAAAGTCTGAGCAGACATATTTCCTCCGCTTTTAGGGGACTCTTGAGATTTCCCTTCAGCTTTATTTCCCACAATCGAATGGCCCATTATATTATGCGAATTTCCACGAGACTCAAGACTCCCACAGTGAAATGCAGTCTGCTGCAGATGAACGAATGAGTCTAATTGAACTCTCAATAAAGTCTGAATGGATGGATAACGGAGGAGATCTCCTGAGTAATTTTGCACTCACCTTTATTCGAAACTTATGTTTCTCTTTTCTATGCAAACCCCACAATCCAATCACTCCGCCTTTCTCTTGCTGGTTTCCTTCCAATGTAATCTGTAATCCTAATCTGGGTGAGAGGATTACCGATGAATTCAATCGCTTTTATAGTTACGAGGTTTTGAGTTGGGACTAGAAATTTTCAGGGAGGTAAACTAGTGGAAATTCGAATTTGTCTACACACACGAGAAGGCCCAGTTGGCTGTTCATGTAAAACTAAAAACTTGAAAGGATTTCTTGACAGCCTCGCCACGCAAATAAAACGAAGAAGAAGGCAATTTCCTCGGAAGGAATATCAGTAAAATCTGAGCTCTTTGAAAAAGCGATTTCGTCTCAGATCAGTTCACCTCGAAATCGTCAGTTTTGTCTGTGAATCGATGATTTGGGCTTTCTTCGGGTATTTCGGATTGAATTTCAATCCTGGAGACGCAGAGATCCGTGATACATTTGGTCTTTAGTTCTGGATGAATCCCTCCAGACTCCAAGGACACCACAGAGTGGAAAATATGTCTGAAATGTCGATTCAAAATTTCACGTGGTTGTTTTCGTAATGAGAAACAAACACCTGTGGGATACATATACTTCTAATGGGAAAATGTCAAAATGTAAAATGGAATATAATTAGGTGAATATATATAGCGCAGCCTCATCTCATATTTTATTATTTAAACCCACAGGAAATTTAACACACAGACGTAAACAAGTCAGACACTTGTCTCATAAATTGTTTTTGTTTCACAAAAGCACAAACTCAAGTGCGAACTGTTTCTGCTTTTTCATTTTTCGTTTCGGCATCTTCTCCTCGTAACTCCTAGTCACGTTTGTCACACATTTCAATTCCAAATTCCAAATTAGTTAAATAAACTTCTATTCATCACTAACTAACTAACTAACTTCTTTCTTCATTCTATTTTCTCACATGATCAGAATTTATTTTTTCTCGTAAACAAAACACGTCTTCTTCAAATTTCATATCTTCTGCGTGAGTGTGTTTTGTTAAATGCAAATGTGAAAACGTTGCTTGTAAGTTCATATTTCTCAAAGGCATTCCAGCAATTCATGGCCTTTATTTTCCTCCAGACTTTGTTCCAAGGAAGTTCCAGTTGGAAGTGCAAAGGTCCATGTCTTGACTTCCCCTTTGTGGCTGGGGATTGTGAGAAGAAACCATCTCTCACTTTTTAATTCCAAGGGATTCTTCTTTCTGAGGAGATGAAAGGAAATGGAATCTTTCATATGAAATTCGCTATAATTCACGTAATAAAGTTGCATTTCTCGACTTTCCTCTTTGGCCGTTTTTGCAAAATCTGTTCTCATAAATTTTCTTTAGCTGTGTATATACTTTTTGTTTATATACAAGTGCGAATACAGACATTACATGCCCAAAGAATAATATGAGATTATGACGATTATCTTTTCATCTCATGGGCAGCAAAGTCTGCAGGGAAAAGATGATTTACGACGCACACAAGACTTCTTACTTTCTTTCTTGACTACACAAAAAGTTATGCGATCTTTGGGAGTTGAAGGAGAGAGAAAAGATAGCCACGTAGGAAATTACTTTTTCTGTTGCACCCAAAATTGTGCAAAGTCTTTCTTTCTTTTCGATTATTTTGTCTTCTCTTTCAGAGTCACTCAGTCCGTCTACAACCTTCACAAAACCGATCTTAGGAGAAACTTATCCGCAGTTTCACAAAATTGCTTTCTTTAGGCAGAACAGGGACAACAGGGAGACAATACAATTCTCATTTGGAGGTCTTTGGAAATTCAATGAGTGCAAATGACAGCGAAATGCACGCAGAAAGTTGAAGGCTGTCCAAATTCTAAATTAAAGGCAAACTCGAATATTCCATTGGCAGAAATGGAATCCGCATTTTCAAAGGGGAAGGTTGAGAGGAAATTACATAAAAAGGGGAGAGAGCCTGCACAATTCTTGTTAGGTGGAATTGACATAAGCAAATAAGTTCGATTACTGCGCTAATCTCTCCAGGGAAGGTTTCAGTATCCAAGATTAAAGGATGAAATACGATTTGAGATTATTGGAAGGAGATTCGAATGTAAGACGGAGAAAGTTTACTTGCAAGGAATTTTCATATCAAATTTGAAAATAAATTTGGTGTATTGAAGTAAATGAGAGTATGCTCATGAATGTGCGTCTCAAATTGGAAGCTGGAGTTTCTGGAAGGGATAAAAATTAAAAAGACACGAATAGAATGATAGTTTAAAGTTTCCAAGTTTGGTCACAAGCAAGAGGAAACTTTGGAACTTTTTTTGGAATTTTGAATCTCATGCATACGTGACGAGTTTAATCAGGAGAAAAATTACCTTCTTTTCTTTAAGGAATTTCTCCGCGTGTCACCAAAAAGATTCCGAGCTAAACTTTCTCCTTGTTCCCCATTGGCTGATTACTTTATGTTAATTCTTTCCGACTAGATCGTATCAATAATTCCACCTGCGTCTTCTCTCCAATAAATCTGGGCTTCCTCAATTGGCCCATTAATCATTCACACGACCACAGAGAGAAGACACTGAAACTCTGTTCGTGTGCTTTCACTTCAATGAAGCGTCAAATAAAAAATCTGCTCTCTCTCCCTGTTTGCTAATCCATGCAAACGTGTGTGTCAGTAAGTTTGTGCTTTATTACACGGGATTTGTGTATTCGGAGGAGGAGTATGAAAGTTTGCGAAAGATCACTCGATATTCGCGAAGCATTTGATCGAGACAACTCGCAGTTTGTTAGGGAGAAAGTTGGCGTGGAAAAATCCAACTGAGTTTTGAGTGGAGGCTCAACTTAACCTTCGTGTGATGCTCCATGTTAAATCAGAGGGAAGTTTTTTGCTTTCTCCTTCTGACTTCTGAGTATGCGAATCTCTTTAATAAACAAGCAGATTTTTGATAATTTTGTGCACAGATTTGCATGTCCTTCGTCCACTGGTGTGTGACACACATTAGAGCATATTCTGCATCATTAAGCTCAAAAGTAGTTCAGCTTTATTCGCCTAAAACATGTTCATTTTCTGCGAGAGAGGCGATTTGTATTTTGATTCCGTTTGTTGAATCTCTAAGGATTCTGTGAAGGGAGAAGGAAAGTAGAAATCTAATGGTGTTTGCCTCGGAGTCGTTTATCAACACAACGGGGGTTCATTCTAATGGGAATCGTTACTTCGTGACTGTGTGAACACTCAATTCCCTTTCCCACAATCATCCGCAACACACAGCCACCCATTATTAAGTCAAGGTGAATCGGGACTGACAACTCTTGAGCAAAGTGCTGTTGCGTAAAAGCCGTGACGGAAGGTGTTTACGAAGGATTTCGGGAGATTTTGATGGAGAACAATGAATACAAAAGAGGCTGTACGGAATTTACCGGAAGAAATTTCTCCTAGAGTAACCTACAGTTTTTTGCTATTGTTTTTTTTCAGAAAAGTAGAGAAAAGCTCCAGAAGAGACTTGAGTGTTGCTGGTTGTTTGGATGATGAATGTTTTTCGGAGTGACCCGCATGGGTCCATAAAGTTCCGTCACATAACTCCCATTAGGGATAATGAATAGTAAAACATGTGGGAGAAAGCAAAGAGAAAGAATGGACGACTGACTTTCTCCCTTCACTTTTTACCCGAGGATGCCAAAAAACTCTTTGAGACTTGGCCAACAAACAGGAACGTCTTGTAAAATAAGTTTTAAGCCAAAATAAAGTTGTTAAAATGAGTTCACACATTTACAACTCGGGAATAACTAATTTCGGGGTACAAAAACACGCTGGGATTAAAATATTATCATAATAATTATTTTGGTGGACTTATGTGTTGTTTATTGTGTACAAGTGGAGATGAGTGTAAACTTGAAAGTTGTGTATTCATTTTGTGTGTGAGAGAGAGCAAACCGTTAATGCAAATCTCAAGCGTCACAGATTGGAATCAGAGGAAGGAGAGGAGAGGCAACAAAGGAATATTAATTAATCCCGAGTTATTTTAAATACAAAGGAACTCTGGGCGTCTGTTGTGTTTTGGGTTGGGTTCCCTTCACTTCCACCTGAGTTCAATTGAAACTCATTTGGTTGCGAATCTCAACTCCAAACTGCTCTATACTTCCTCAGATTAGTACTCAAAAGTTTTCCCATTGGAAATTGGAAGTTTAGAACTGTTGGAAAGATGGGGAGCCACAAAAACTCCCGGAGTTGAATTCTTAAGCGGCTCCTGAAGAAGAATTTGATTTGGAATCTTTGGAAATATTATTCTAGTCAAGTATTATTCTGAAGGAGCGGTGGAAGTTGAAGTCTTGAAGCGTATGGGCCTCATTAAACAAGCAGAAGTGGAGATTGGAGATTTTGAGATTTACGTGTAAATCTGCCACACGTCAAGAAATATTTTTTTGGGAAGTACGTTGCGGTTTTGGTTGGTGGAGGCTTTCTTCCGCGTTAAGTGTTAACTTCCCCGTGACTCCAGTTTTATGGTGTTAAACGGGGAAGATTAAGTTGGGAAGTTGTGTGAAGTAGCGGAGAGCTGAGAGAACAGCCTCTTTTTCGTCTGTGGTAAGTCAGGCTGTTAACAAGAAGTCGATTCACAAGTGAACCACATTCTGAAATGTATTCTTCCGCTAAGCAAATCCCATTAAAAGTCCCACAGAAGTGAAGAAAAAGGCACGAAATTTTGGGCGTTTTGGTGTCATTAAAGAAATTTCTGAAAAAATCTGCCCACTTTTCTCCTTCCTTCCGCAGCCACCACAAAACACAAAAGTCGCTAAAAGAACGGCAGACAGCTCAGTTTTCATTCTTTGCCACAGAAATACTCGAGAGGAACTTTTAATTGTGGATGTCTCGATATCCTTTACCAAACGTTTATTGTGCGAATTTTTCGTGCGTTGTTGTTGGATGATTTTTTTACAAGTTGTTCTTCAATGGAGTTCTCCATTTCAACACAAAACTCTCCAGAGTTCCACAGAACACATTAAAGTGATGATGCAATTTTACTTTCACTTTTTTAATTAGGAATTAGCAATTAAGTTGTAAACAAGCAAGTCGACAAACTGCAAAGTAAACAAACATGCAAATTACAAAATCTCGGTGCACTTCCACAAGTTTTCGTATGGAATTTTCTTTTCTATTTTGTACTCGATAACTAATTAATAAGCAGTTAGGCAATGAGCACGTGAGCCAATAGGAATTTTATTATCTTTCTCCGAATGCTTATCGTGCCCTCCTTCCATGAATAGCTTATTCACTCTACAATCTATAATTTATTCCATAAAGAAGATACCTGAAGGAAAATGAAGATGCATCATTTAAAAAATCCCCTTCAGTTTGTGTTCCAATCCTACCTGAGCTGACAATGAGTTCAGTAGTATTTTAGTTTTTAGTATGTGCAATAAAAGTTGGAAACTGAAATACCTTCCCATTTACATAACACACACATACACACATGTGCCTTTCACCTTTCACACACAATCGAAAGATGATCTCTGGCTGTGTGGAAAAGAAAAGACGACAACCTTCCAACAGTTCCAACACATCGGCGTTTTATTCTGCGAGTATTTTTATTCTCATGACTATGGATGAGATTGGAGGAGACTCAGATGACAATCCTTTCCATAAAAAAGATCTCTGCTTTTATTGTAATGGAGAGATGAAGGAACAACTCGAGGGATGAGATTGCCAATTAGAATGCTAACGAGAGAGAGGAAAGGAGGTGGAACAGGTGTGAGATGAACATTTCAATGAAAGACCAGATTCTTCTCTCCTTTGCAATCTCTCCACTCATTCACACAGACTGTCAATCGTTTTTTGTCTCTCTCTTCTTTTCTGCAACAAGCCAACAACCAACTACCAAATTAAATGGAAATGGCAGAATGAGAATGTTAAACAGTCTGCAGTCGATCTCATCTTCTTTAAATACCGAATTCATTCTGTGAATTTGCTTTGCACAGGTACACACGTTGTTTTGCATGTGTCGATTTTTCAGTCACAAGTTGCTTACTCTCTTTGCGTCATCAAAACAAGTCACGTACGTTTCTTTGCCCACAAACCGAGAGAGATGAAAGATGAAATGCATTTCTCCTTTTGAATTTCATCTCTCCATTTCATCGCATCTCCTCTCGACACAACTTCACAATCATCAGTCGTGTTTGCTGTACTTGACTAATTCATTCCCAATCCAATTTCCATACTCCACTCTCTCATCATTTACTTAATGCAGAACAGAGTTGAGTGCAAATGACAAGACGAATGTTTGTTTCCAGATTAAACCGTATTCCCCCGTTTAACCAACGCTTTAAGCTTATCGTTAGTAGTTGAATGCATATCCTTTTTACAGGTGATACTTACGAGTGTGTGTTGACTTAATGTAACCACAGGTATTCACATAAACTGCCACATCTGCCTTGTCCCTGGTTTAATCCATTTCCACACATAAACCCAATTTACTCTGCAGGCTGAAGTCTTCTAGCTCCTATGAATTTAGTTTTACAGCACTTACGAATATTGTTTGCGCTTTAAAGGAGCAGCCTTGGGTACAAACGCTTCGTAAAGATGGTTTAATAAAAAGTCCCAGTCTGGAGGATATGTGGACATAAGGCGGAGATCGAAATGAGGCTTAAAACAACACGCTCACGTAATAAATCCCTTCCTCCAACGAAGGAAGAAGGAAGAAGGTGGCTGAAGGGATGCGCGCAGGCAGTAACCTTGTGTAAACTCATTTCACGCGTAATGAAAATCACCAAAAACTGGCAGCTATCCCGTCTCTTTTTCTTTTGATGAACGAAAGATCATCTCCTCGTCTTTCTCTGGTGAAAGTTCAGTTTGGTTCTGTTGCCTTTGGTGTTGACTGGCGGCACAGGTAAACAATTAAATGAACAGGAGAGAGCAGAGGTTTCTTCAAAGGAGGATCAACCGCAACTGAATTTGTTGGGGGAAAGATGGGAAGTTGGATATTTAGGCTGTGGGATGCGGTGAAAGTGTGAGCGTCCTTTACTCCAGATTATTAACTGTGCAGACAGACGTGCAACTCCCTTCTGTTCTTTCCACGCGAGTTTAACACGCCTCGGGTTTCCATTTCATCCGTTGCGAATCTTCCAAGATGAACAGACGAACGAAGAGCTACGTGATTTGTTTTCTAAGAGATTTCACAATGTGAAATCTCTTAGAAATCAAATGAATTTTAGATCCTCCGCAGTTTGTTCCGGACTTTTTTCATATCCCTCAAATTTCTGAGCTGTAGGATTTTTTCCTTCACTCTGACAGGTGAGTTTTAGTGCAAGTTTACGCAAATCTTAAGGCTTACAAAGGAAAGTACAAAAACCACAATTCTTATGAACATAAAAAAAGCTAACTCACAGACAGACTGCAAAGCTCTGAGGAAGCTTTTTTATGTTTGACAACTTAATTCGTATCCGCAAGGCTGGTTGGATTTTGAGTGCCATAACTCAGAGCAGCCTAACATTTCTGCACATGGGAGACAGTTGAAGACAGGAGATAAAAGCCTTGTGTAAATTCAAATCAGATTTGAAAGGATATTCTCGCAAGAAGATGAGAAGCGAGAAAAGCTTTCAACTTTTGACACAACCTCTCATCACGTGGGCTTCGATAAAAAGGGAAAGTTGATAAGTCGTAAGTCGAAAGAAGTCACAAGGCAGATTGAGTTACACTTTCTTCTGGTAATGTTTGCAATTCAACAATATTTATTACTTGTGTAAATAGGAAACAGGTAGACGTGTTGTTAGTCACCTGGTAATTAGAGTCTCAGATTGCCCACACGTGCTGCTCTCATATTCTTTGCTTTTTATTCTACAAAGAAAGCGAATCTGACAACACCAGCGACTAAGTTTATTTTTGGTTTTACTTTGGACGAGGAGGCTACGACGTACAATTCTGAAAAATTATCGATTGTGCTATTGTAATCCGATAATGACGGACAGACACACACACACAGAGATTAGTGAGATGTATGAGAGGAACTGGAGCATTTGAAATTATTGGGAGGTAATTCCAGGAAATTTCCCAGTTGAAAGTTTCCAGCTCAGAGAGTTTCCATTCCAGTTGCTGCGTGACTGCGGAAGCTGCGGGTGAAATCGGGAGCTCATTTGCAGGCCCATTTGAATTGAAGGACAAACCACATTCACTTCAGATTCGATTCATTCGCACAAAACACACGTCCACGTTGGAACGACGTGTTTTATCTTCGTTTTGGATTTGTTGGAGCAACTTGCAAATTATCGGCTACTCTTCTTGTCTTCTTGTCAATTGGCGGAGTGGATGTGAAGTCACGTTTGGCTGAGTGAGTGAAACGAGTTACTCTGGTCTCCTTCATTCTTACAACTCATCTCTCATCGACGAAGATATGGAGTGGAGAGGAAGATGAGATGTATTATACATTTAATTAAGTTACCTCAATGTGTTACCCTAATGATGTCTGTCATCGGTGTTTTTAACCGATGACAGACATCATTAGGGAAGGATGATGAAGATCAAGATGACTTAAAGGAAGGAATTAGGTTGGTTACAAAGCCCTCGACAGAAGATTACACAGAGAGGCTTAGGATAATAAGAGGGAGACGGCAATAAACAAGAATTAGGTTCCGTGTGTCAACTGAGAAGGAAATTCGGATTAAAAGGAGTTGGAAACGAATAAAATGGGAGTTGATTGGATGAGCTGCCTTTGTGGCCGAAGATACGCAAAAAAGACCCAAGACTTCTTCCAATTCAACTGAGCTGGTTCCCCATTAAATTGAATTGCTACACAAGTAACACAAGACAAGAAGCAGTGAGGAGTCACGAGAAGCCAAGAAGTCGACATTCTAAAGTAAAAAACCAGATCTCGAGTCTCTGCGTGTGTTTGCCTGTGTAGCTCGGCGATTATTTATTAGCCTCGGTACTTTTCCCAAGATGCTAGAATCCTAGAGTCCAGATCTGCTGCTACTGCTTCTCTCCTAAGGAATCACAAATGGTTCAAATGTATCTGCGTCTAATCTCTAATGGGGTAATGGACCTTCTTCTACACTTTTTATTCTCTTAAAAACTAGTGGAATACTTGAAAAGACAGTTCCACAAGATTTAATGGGGAAAACGAGTGTTGGATGAAGTGGTTTGATCTCTCCACGGCTTTCTTACAAGACATTCTCAAGTATCTTCGGAGATCGGAGGGAGCTGCGTGTAAATTGCAAATGCCATGCGAATCTGCAAATGCATCTTCTTCTCATCTCT
>JAQGAD010003262.1:0-10732 GCA_034696625.1 Isotomurus palustris
CCCCACAAGATCAGCAGCAGCAGTATCAACAGCAGCAACAAGCCCCACAAGATCAGCAGCAGCAGTATCAACAGCAGCAACAAGCCCCACAAGATCAGCAGCAGCAGTATCAACAGCAGAACATTCAGCAAGGAGCTTCTCAACACCAACAAGGTCAGCAACAACCTGTGAATTGGCAGCAACCTGGGGCAACTCAAGGGGCCCAAGGGTACCCTCAACCGCAGCCTGGAAATCCTGCAGCAGGAGGACAGCAATTCTATCCACACCAGCCAGTCCCACCTCAACAGCCGGTAGCTGCAGCTGGACAACATCCTGCAGTGACAGTTCCACCGTATCCCTATCCCTACCCTCCTGAAGCTTATCCTGGAGCGTTTCCTCCAACCAGACCTCCAGAAACACTAGCCGAAGTGGATAAGCTTATTCAACAGATCTTCCGGCTCAACATTACCGGAGTTTTGGACCAGTCTCTGAGTCTTGTAGGATCAAATCCAGTTAGAAATTTGGGAGGTGGAGTCCTCAAACTCGTATTCTGTGACCCCATCTCCAGACTCTTAGGCAGGTGCAGAGGTAGCGATACTATCGCAAAAAAGCTGCGGCCCGAAAACTTGCGATTTCTAGTTTAGTTTACAATTTATAGCATATTGGTGCGAAATGGACTTGTGTTTTACTTTTAGTATTTATTGTATTAAAAGTTTAAAGTCGGAGTGTCGTTTCCAATTATTCCATATTCCATGCATTTCACATCTAGGTATCCAGTGGCAGAATTAGTAAGATTGATTCCCATTAATTTCTTCGAATTTTACGAGACGGTCTTTTCGCTTGGTTCACTGGTTCCTCATTTTATATATTTATGGACTATTTTTAAATAAAAATAGTCAATTGTCACATCCACATCGTCGCAAGCTTGACAGGCTCATCGGCACGATCCCGCATGCAATTTTAATGCTATCCTGATGAAGAGTCATTTTGGCCAGTGGCCAGTAGATTTTCATACAGTTTATCTGATTGTTACTTACACAGTCTATCCACTGATTAGAGCAATGAAAACTTCACTAGTAATGGCTGACAATGAGTATAACGCCCGACTGCCGGCTTTGAAGACAACAATACTGCCATACATGTAGAGATCTAGGATTTGAATGCAAGTCCACAGTTGACAGTTCCTTCCTTCCTTCAATATTTCTGACATAGACATTTAATGGATTTCCGATTAATTATGCAGTGCTATTCTTCCAGAAATTTGAGGTAACTGTAGACTGTGGAATTATTGGCAGCTGGAAGTTTCATCAACCTCACTGAGACATAATAATGCCTGGTGCTTACGAATGAGAAATGGAAGGAAGGATGCCCATAAAGCCTAGAATAGGTTACTCCTACTGAATCATTAGCATCTTATTATTATCGGATAGACGCAAGACTGTTATTGCAACAATATCAGATATTATGATGTTGAAACATAACTTGATTAGCTTTTTCTTGTTTCGATTCAGACGATTAGACGACAGACGTATCTAAAAGTTAACAGCCGTCTGTAATCTCTTTATTGAGTAAGCTGCATTATAAGGTTACATAAAGTCTTGCATTTCGTCCTATAGACTAGAGATAACCATGAATTTCAAACACAAAGCTGTGAAAGGTTTGCACAGTTGTTCCTTGGCTTCTATATTATTGGTAAGTGCAGTTGTGTAGTTAACATTTATGCATGAAATCGAGTCTGTCAAATGCCACGCCTGCTTTATAGATCAGCCAACTGGTAATGCGAGTATCTGCTACTGGAAGAAACTTGGAAAAAGAAGCAGAAGTTGCAAAATCTATTGTGCTGTATCAATTGGTGGAACCGTCGGACAATATGTTTGAAAGAAGAATGAAGTCTCTAGTGTCCAATGTAATACTGCAAACTGCAATTATTTCATAGCGCTTTTAATATAACTTAACATTAATAGAAAATGTGTTCAATAGTTTCTAGTTAACACAGCCATATCATTGCACCAATCTCAATCACAAGAGGAAGATTACGATGAACTGCCGTTAACCACAGAAAAACCAGAGGAGAAATGGCCTTCGTACTTTGGAGATAAGTCGACTTTCTCCCAAGTTGAAGGAAATAAGACGACGACCACTCCTCCTTCGAGCAAAAAGCTCTTCACCTGGCCGTCCTTTTTCTTCCCAACTTCGGAAATACCTTCGACAGAAGCAACTACACTTAACCAATCTTTAGAGTCCGAGTCTGAAATAATTAATCCAGGGCAAAGTCAACAGTTCTCCTCAAATGGCAATCTCCAAATTCAGCTTCTCCCCACAGGCTCTTTACAAGTTAATCAAATCAACCCAAATTCAGAATACGAACCTTTGGCTAATAGTCCTCCACATTCTATTCCTAATGGAGGAGTTGATGGGAACATACCTTCACAAGGGAACAATATTCCTTATCAAAATCAAAATAACTTTCAAAACGCCATATCTTCTTTCCAATCAGGACAAACTGCACATCAGCAATTTCAGGGACAATCTCAGGCTCAATACAATAATCAACAGAGTGGAAACCAATGGACTCAGCAAAACCAGAACCAACTGCACTCGCAACAAAATCCTCAGACTCTAAATCAATATAATCAGCCTTTGACAAATCGATTTGTTTCTAATAACCAATTTCAAATGCCCAATCAGAATTCCATCCAAAATAATGGGAACAACTTCTTGTATCCAACTGGACCTCAGCAGCAGATCACTAATGTCAACCAATACCTGCCGAACATGAATAACTTAAATGTAGGACCGAATCAGTATCGACCGAACTTCGTGCCATCCAACCAGAATCCGATTTTGCAGCAACAGCAAAATGTTCTTCCTCCTCAGGGAAATCTGTTATCATCTCCGGGTAACAATGTACTTGTTTGGCCCGATTCATTCATGACTCCTCAAGTAAATTACGAAACTACAACTCCAGCACTACTTCCAAATGTACCGGGACAATCGATTAACTTCTTTACAACTAGACCGACCACACCTCCTAAGAAAGTATTCACTTGGCCATCATATTTCCTCAAATCTACTGAACCTATTCCAACGCAGCCTTGGTCACTTCCAGAAGCCCCCATTTACTTAACCCCATCTCCGGACGACATTTACTCTCCACCCAAGAGGATCTCGGCTTGGTCACAATTTCCATCGATGCCTTTGACTTCTCCAAAGCCTTTCCGTCATTATGTGAATACTGTGAGAACCCCACCCACAACTACTAAACGAAGCTTTAATCCCTTCAAAATCTTCACATGGCCTTCGTTCTACTTCACTTCTACTTCTACTGTCAATCCTGCTCCAGCTTTTGTCCCAACTCCAAATGAAAACTTGACAAATCTATCGTTGATGAGTAATAACAGCGATAATAACTCTCTACTCCGACAAGAAGGTGCTACTACAGTAATTCCTTCTCCTCGACCTGAACCACAGAAATCTGCCCCAGAACCACCAATGTACCCAACTTTAAATGAAATTACATCTCCAATGACTTTACTTTCTATTGCAAACCCCACGCCCACAACAATACAAACAGTAGTCCCTAAGGAGCAGGAGAAAATCGAATCATCTACTGTTGTTTCTAACTCCTCTAATATCTCTATTGAAGCTAATACGATGACTAGAATGACTACTACAGCAAAGCCAAAAACCACACAAAAGCCTAAGCCTGTTAGAAAGCCTGCCGGACTTATCGGAGCGATTCAGCACTTCACACTAATTGTCCCTGATGCACTGCGTCCGGGAAGAAATACCACAAGCATCTTGAACAAACAAAGTGTGAATTCAATCTTAAAGATTATTGGTAGCGTTGCTTTTCTTAATTTGTCAGGGGTCATAGACAACTCAGTGCAACTAGGGACTTCAGATCCTGTACGCGAGCTTGTCTCAGGAGTTTCTGGTCTTGTTTTGTGCAATCCTATAGTTAAACAAATCACCGCAGGCCGATGTACTCGTGAACTGAAGAAAGGTCACGTTCTTGAACATGTGCTGAATTATTAATTTACCCAATAAAATTAACTCTCCACGCAATAGTATGTATATTAATTAAATATAAACAATTTATTACTGGTGGTTCGATGATTGATTTATCATAATATGGTAATTAATTGTTTCTCCGTAACGAACATTAAAAGCTTTACCTTAAACACCTCTGTACATTATGTAAGTAACTTCTATCACTCTCTTTC
The DNA here is from genome assembly GCA_034696625.1 of Isotomurus palustris. NCBI lineage: Eukaryota > Metazoa > Arthropoda > Collembola > Entomobryomorpha > Isotomidae > Isotomurus > Isotomurus palustris. The sequence continues at coordinate 4,206 of JAQGAD010003262.1, forward strand.
CATCTTCATGAATATTATCTATATAAACTATCTATATATAATATAATGAATGACTTGAATCTCACGATAAGCAAGAAAAAGAAATCACTTGACTGTCGACTTAACTAAAATAATATGAATCAAACACACACACACACATTACACATAACATATATGAATAACACTTTACAAATCATCCTTCATGAATTATATAAGCGCACTACCATTCAACTTAATATTTTCCATGATTGATCTAGCCTCGTTTTTTGTTAACAACAATTGACATCACTGCATTGTACACTTGCTAGCCACTGACATCCATCAAAAATATAAAATTTTACCAGAGAAAATGAAAAACCAGTCTACGCATCTGAATGCATTGTGTTTCAGTTAAATAAAAATTCATTTTGAGCAACGATTACAGCTCAATAGCACATTGAGATAAAGATGTCGTAAGTCGTAAGAGGTTATTAATTCTTACTTATTTGATTTCCTTTCATTGGCTCATTTATAATAAAATTAAAATACACAGGTATTTGGTTGTATACGTTTATAGTGTACTGTCAACTGTATAACAATTCAAGTATGGGGTACAGCAAAAATATAGATTGAAGGGAGCCTATAGGATCTTACTCACTGGAGATAAATGATTGTTGCAGAAGACGGAACAGATAGTGTAACTGCAGAAGAAGAAGAATCTTTGGACTTATTCCTTACTCAAACTTGGACTTGTGCTTCAAGAGATACGATGCGAGGTAGTCAATAGGTTCTGGAGGACGTTCCTTGCTGAGGGCCGACAGTCCTTGAAGAAGAATGGGCACTACTGTTTGATCCAAGTATTGACGAGTAGGTACACTTTGTAAGTCAATTCGAGGTTTCTTATTTGGCGTTTCCATTTCCTTCGCAATAATTTTCTGTACAAAAAATTCCATCTTGTCATGAAATTACTTTTCTTTTCAACTTTATAAACTCTGTTCTTTTTTTGAAATTCCAACCTGAACTTGAGATGACAAAGACGTTCCCGTTCCTTCACTAGCAGTACCACTGACTTTAACCATACTAGCATCAGCTGTTGACACCAGAATAGTTTCATCTCCTGCTACATCGCCTTTCCCAGCGTCCCCATTGGTAGTCCCTCCATTAGTCACCCCCTCCCCTTCTGCTTTCTTGACTGCATCCACACCCACTTCGACTACATCCGCCACAGCTTCCGCCGCTTTCTGCGTATCTGCATTTGCCACATCACCTACACACATCAAAAAACACACTAATTACTAACTTCGTACTTTTCACGAAAATCCTCAAAGATCTCTCACGCTCTACAATTACGAGAAAAACAAAAGCGCAAAAATATTAATAGAATCTTGATCACCTTGAAGAACAAGCACTTTACCTTCTTTCTGCGTATCCGCCATAGTTCCTTCTCCTTTTAAAAATGTCAACCACACCTACTGCCAGTTGACACTGGCCACACCCAAACTAATCGACAAGAAAGCTTAACCACGCTTTGTCGAAAACTCCGTTTAGTTCTCCTGCTGTCAGCGGAAGTGAATTCAGAACAGAAGCTCCAAGTTTCAGGAGTTTGTGTGTTGTGTGTTGTGTCCTCCGGTCGTTCGCAGGCAACTGCATCTGCATCTAATAAACAAGTGGTGGAAGATTTCCTTGAAGTTTTCCCACCTTTCCGTATCCGCGTTTGTCATTGGCAAATCTGTCCTTTTCAAATCTCCCGCCGCTCCTCTTCCTGTCTTCCACATCATTTCGAAATTTCCTGTGACCCTCGACAGTCATGAGTCAACATAAGCTTTTCTGTTGCGATAAGAGGTTATCAGTGTTTTTGACCACTTAATTGCATGGGAGTTTACCCTTGTGCTTGTGGAGTACACACACATGCAGGTTGATGAAGGCTTTGTCTCACTCTGCCCCTGCGGAAGGAGGAGAAGTGCCCATCTGGTGGCGAGTCTGCAAGGCACGACGCAGCCATTGGGAAGTCACATTTGAAATGAGACGAGCATGGACCACAACTGAGAAGCCGTGCTCCCAATCACATTTCACACCAAGCGGACTTTTCTACTGCAGCCGGAAATTATTCCTGGAGTTGATTATCGCTAATTAATAGGTAAGTTATGGCGTATTTAGTGAAGATAAGTGATTATCTTGGTTAGGTGAAGGTGGATTGAGTAGTTTTGTAAGGATTAGTAGTACTTTGGAGGGGAGTGGTGGTGGTGGTGGTGCTTAAGATCCAATGTGATATTGTTGCAGCAATGCATGCCCTCCGGATTTGTTCTTAAATGGGATAGGAGTGGACTAAATATTATTCTCATTGTTGTGCATTGTTATACAAGAGACTAATTGAAATTGTTGATTGTGTTTCAGAGGATGGGTAAGCCACGTGGGTTGAAGACGGCCCGTAAGCACGTCAACCACCGAAGAGATCAGCGGTGGGCAGATAAGGACTACAAGAAAGCTCACTTGGGAACAAGGTGGAAGGCCAATCCCTTCGGAGGAGCTTCTCACGCTAAGGGAATCGTTCTTGAAAAGGTAAATTCGCCTGGGTGTCGAAAATCGAAATCTTGGTGTCATAGGCAGAACGTGTCTGGTTATTTCAATCCAGTTACAGTCTTGAAATGACACCAAAAGTAAATGTTGATTGAACCCTAGAGAGTGGGAACTTGTCCTTACTTTCTTTCTATTTTTCTACTACAGTTTTAAGCTACACCTTTAACTTATTATTAACAATGTGATAGATCAAAAGCTAATGAAGTATTTTTGTATTGTGCAGGTTGGTGTCGAGGCTAAGCAGCCTAACTCCGCTATTAGGAAGTGCGTCAGGGTGCAGTTGATTAAGAACGGAAAGAAGATCACAGCTTTCGTTCCCCGGGACGGTTGTCTCAACTACATCGAGGAGAACGACGAGGTATTGGTGGCTGGATTCGGTCGAAAAGGCCACGCCGTCGGAGATATTCCCGGAGTCCGATTCAAGGTCGTCAAAGTCGCTAACGTCTCCCTCCTCGCCCTTTACAAGGAGAAGAAGGAGCGACCTCGATCTTAAGTCTGTAATTTACTATGAATTGTGTTGACTAAAATAAAAACACAACGTTTCTACAGAATTCCATTAACTCAAACATTCTGTGCATTTATTCGTATTAATTAACTTTGGTGGTATAAGAAATTCACTCACAATTCACAAACAGCATAATAATATTATTCTAAGCTACAGTAGAATACACACGAACAGTAGAAGCTCCAATGAGCAAAGTGACTATGGCTTTTATGATGAGTACAGTCCATGGATCGATGAACGTGGCGTGAAGAAGGACGTTCACCAAGAGGTTCCTGTAGCAAGAGATCCCGGCAAGAATGACTGCGACAGGGTAATACGATGGCTTCGTATCGTGTCGTGACCACACCCAAACCAAAGCAGCTATTGCAACGTTGTGTATCTGCATAAAATAAAACATAATATGTAAAAGCTGCCAATGTTGAAAAATGTCTTTTGAGGATTGTGACCTGTCACAGTAAATTATTGTATGCCAAGCTTACCAAACTGATATTAGCATCAAGGGCCATCTGAATGTATCTCCAGTTGAACTCAATTCCTTTAGCCCCTACCCAAATAGCAAAGACTCTTGTGAGAACGAGGTCTGCAGTCCCCCAACCAATTCCAGCAGTCAGTACTTTCGAATGACCACGACCTGGGATGCGAGACAAAGCCACGTACATTCCAATGAGATCTACCAAGTCCATGGAATCCTTGAAGAATTCCTGAATCAAAAGTTGCAATAATTAGAAGTATTAACCTCAATATAAATGTAGTAATTTAACTTATCAATCATATTTTGAGTCTTACAAGTGCAAACCGATCTTTAACTTCATGATTTGAGAAGCTTTCACTGTGATTGAGTGCCTCATCTGCAGGAATAGGAAAAAACGTGGCAAGCACGAGCATTTTGCACAGCTGTGTGAAGGCGTAGATGAACCCTGTCTGGATACACTTCCAAAACGCTCCATACTCTGACCTAATCCACAAATAATCCACAATCAATTAAACATCAAAGCCAAACAATTAATAATTTCACCACGGGTGTGGCATGAAAATCATACGCTTAAAAGTTCACTTACAGTCCCGAATACTTGTACGCCAAGTAGTACGGAAGGTACGCGAGAGCAATGCAATTCCCGAAGTGGTAGAACGTCATCCTCGCCACGTGCGGAGAACTTGATCCTGAATTAATTAAAGTTTTCCGGAAGCTGCAATCAAAATGCAGTTCAAGACTAGAAGCACCAGAAAGTTGTGAGGAAATTGACGGTATTTGAATTCGGCGGTATTTACACTTAACAATATCGTCTCATTGTTCCCCACGAGGTAAGTTGAGACAACGTGCAAGCGTACCCTTCTTCGTTCAAGAATGAGAATGAAGGGGTCCCCTCTCCTCAGGACTTCACTCACCTTAGCTCGCTCCATTTCATTACACTTTGATATCACAGACTCCTCTTTTTATTGCACCACCACCACCGGAGTGCGATGAAGGCTGCTTTGATTTTTTTGTCCACCTATAAGGGCTAAAGGCTTAAATGAATGAACCTTTCTTGATTCTGCTTTTTATTGACACAGAGAACCCTTCATCATGTAATCGGAGTTTTTATATCAAAACTGGCTCGAGAACCCTTTGCCTATTTCTTCTGTGATGATAAAAAGATGTGAAATCCATTTATGAAATGTATACTGCTGATGTAAAATGCGATGAATGAATTGTGTCTGCTAAGCTGATGGAGCAGCAGCAGTGTACACGTAGGCACAGGGTAGGACCTATATATCTTTAAAAAGAATGATAGAATGAAAGGGTTTTATCCAAGCCTTAAGGTCTTCTCGTGCCATTATTAAAACGAGTTTTTATATCAAATTGTGATTGTAAAAAGGATAGTTTTTTGCACAGGGTCATTTTTTATATCAAACAATTGGCGTCTGACTGGAAGTTACAATAAAGTACAAAGTACTCTGTACCCTTAAATCTTGCGTGTAGCCTTGTGCCTACCCCTTTAGGTACATCACAAGGAATAAATCGCTTATAAAAAATTACATGGACCGATTCTTTGATCAAACATTACAAAAGACGCTTTCAATTCAACGAGAGGGTTAAGCAAGCACCACAACCTCATAGGCTTGTGCCGTCTGATTGTAATGATCATCATGACCGTAGAGATGATTCATATCTCTCGTTTATATCAAAGGATTGCTGTGTTAGTTGTAGCAGCATTCATTCATTTTCAAACCGGAGGTGTATAAAAGTTTACACTGGAGAGAGAAGACATTCATTTCATCTCTAGACTTCTACTATTAACTTCCTACTTTTAAAAATATTCGTACAAATTCATTACTTCTTCATCCTAGAGAAATATTGCATCGCATCGCATAGTATCTCTCCTACTTTTGTGGTTACAGAGGTTTTACAAAGTTGGAATAGTTCACAGGAGGTCGACAATAAATCCAAGAAGGATACAAAAATCGGGTAGTAAGTCGGGAAAGGGTTGAGGAACGATTTCGGTGGGTGGCGGTGGGCAGTTCCATTCGATATCCGATTTATCGCGTGAAAGTTGCAGTCCGCAGACTCCTCTGGAGCAGAGAGACATGGTCGACGCTGCTTCTTCGCCGGAGAGTAAAATGCTCTTTCGTTGAACAGAGTCCTTCAGTTCAACCCTTTCCTTCCTCCATGCAAATTCAGTGGCAGCCCACACTGTTCGCCATGGAGGAAGAAGGAGCTGCTGCGACAGTTCCATTCGGATTCTCCGACTCTTCGGAAATCCTCCAAGTGTTCCACTCTTCATTTCTATTACTTTTAGTTGGTCTTTTACACTTTATTTACCAGGTTCATTTTCCAGGTTCTTGATATTTGCGTTCAATTTTGTGGTTAGGTTCTCAATCTTTATTGTGAGGTTTACATCCGAAATCTAGTGATTTGCTCAGTCCTTAGGTTTGTTTGCTTGATTGTCTATATTAATCCAATCGGTTTTCATTTGTTTATAAAACTCCACGTCAGTAAACTGGTTTTCTGGAATTTTGTAAAATACAACATTATCAGATAAAAAGATTGCATCAATTAATCACTCGATTGTTTAATTTACATTAGTCTTTTATTGCATTTTGTTTAACACTTATAGTGGTAAAATGTGATGGCTGATTTCTCGTTAAAAGATTGGAGAATTCATTTATTTCCAAATCTTTGGTGAAATCGATTGGATCTTTGGTAATTCAGGTATGAGAATTTAAACCAATTGTGAGTGTTGTCTGTTGAACGTTGTGTCAAATAGTTAAATTCTGTGAGAGATCATCTGGCCCTCCGTATTTTTTGCTTTGAAACATTTGATATTAAAATTTGTCTGCAGGTTTTACTTGTAACATTTAATAACTAAATTTAGTCCGTTGCTTACTGTACCGCATCGTTCGCCTCTTTCATTAAATGTGCGTTATTAATAGTTATTATTACAATTTCTAGAAAAACACTCATTAGACGTATATTTTGAATTGCAACCTAATCTGATAGCTTACTGAT
>JAQGAD010003263.1:0-10730 GCA_034696625.1 Isotomurus palustris
ACTGTACGTGTTTAAAATTTTGACAACATGGTCATACAGAAGAGTATCAGCGTCTTTGGCAACTAAGAAATCGAAGTGGTTGAATTTAGGATCCTCAACGGTGTGATGGACAATTAAGTTTGGAAGTTGTGATGCCAGTCGATCTGCGTCCTGTAAAGTTGCAACATACCAAATTTGCAGGTGAAAACTAAGTTTTTGGTTTAATAAATACACGGTAAGCAATGCACTACCTGTGGATGAACGCAGTAGTCATTCTCTCCACTGAATATCGCAACGGGGAATTTACTTTTGCTAAGGTCAAATGTTGGGGGTATTGGTTTCCCGTACATTCGGTAATTTTTTCGTGTTCCGTAATCATATTGGCGAAATTCACCCGAGCTGCACAACTGGAGGAAATGTGAGTAAGTCTTTGATGATGTCGGACTGGGACAGTGACCACCGATTACTGGAAGCAAAGGCTAGAATCACACAGAGCGATTCGATCAGTCAGAGATTATATAATCTCTTAAATTGATACAGTAATTAATCTAAAATCTTACCCAGTTAATCTGATCTTTGTTGGAACCGTTGATGAGGTTGGAAAACATGAGCATGAACCACGTAGCGTCGTGTACAGCTCGTCGTCTCAAGCACCAAACCCACGGGGCTAAGTTTATCATCTTTAAAGAAGGTCTTAAGCAGAACTCTCCAAAATAAAATCCAGACAAGGCTCGCTGTAACATTTATAAAATAAAATGTCAAGTTGGTTAAATTCGTACTTATCTCTGATTGTTATTACTTCCGAGCACTTACCGTAATTGTAGAGAATTTCGAAGCTAACTTAACAAATACTGACCGAGCCCTTTTTAAGTACACAGCAGGGGCAAATGCTATCATGACTTTAATTTTCTTTGCAATCTCAGGATCGAAAGAAGTTGCAGCGAAGAGAAGTGTGCATCCCATGGAATGTCCGATGTATGTTAACCGTTCCTGTCGACTCTTATTGAGAATGTAGTCGATGATAATTGGAATGTCATTTGTTGCCATTTCTTCCCATCTAAATATTCATATTCGTCTCAAATCAAAACGCTCCGGTGTATTTTTAGAACTGCTTTTGCAAATATTTCCCGATGCTAACCCGAATTTCCAAAATATTCGAGACCTTGTAGCATACTCTGTATGCTTTTTCGAGTATTCACTGCCTCTTGCGTTCAGCAGCCAACAATCATATCCTTGGTCCGCTAATCGATAAGCTGCGTGTAAAAATATTTCATGATGGTCTCATCCACCATTTTGATCAATTTGGGTTTCAGGACTCACGTAAAACTACTTCGGTACTGTTCATAACCCACATGGCTCCGTGATTAAGAATCCCGTGAGCAAAGAGTACTGGAGGCCGACCTTGTGACGAATCCACACATACATTATCATTTCTGTTTGTAGTTTGGGATACTTTCTTCCCGTGGGGAATTCGGAACAAACTTATGACGTATCCGTCGGATGATACAACTTCATGGAATTCACAAGGATATCCTTTCCCTTCTATTATATCACCCTGAAAGTGAAGACCAATAAAGAATTAGACATAATCACTTATTAAATTCCATAAACTATTGATTCCCTATAATATTATGGTTGTTTTCTGTCCATACCGGCTTAGCTGTTATATCCGGATTTTTGAAAATCGGATCACTCGAACTTGGAAACCCCGTGAACATTTTACTTTTTGGTTTAGGATCTGAGTGAGGGTCTTTAGGTAATGGTGATGACTCTTCAACTGGAGGCTGAGGAGAGACTTCTGGAGATTCTTGTCCTTCCAGGCTGACAACACAAAATCCTTCTGCCAACCTGCGGAGCAGAAGTTGGTAGTCGGGAATAATTAGAATATTTCATGGATGAATCGCATTTAAATTAAGACTACTTAAAATATTAAGGCTGCTGTAAGTACGGAAATTGACATATTATCCATTTCTTTTACTCCCAAGTTCTTTGTTGGAGAACCAATTAAAACACATTTTTTCATACAACATGGGAATTACACAAATTGCATGTAAACCGAGGGCAAGCCTATTCCGTAAAACAATACTTACAATTAGTTAGTTAGTACTATGAAAGTTGACACGTACCTTTGAGCTTCCATTGTATTTCTCGACACACCCGGTAGTTTGGTGTTGCAACGAGCTATTAACCGTGTGATTCCAAACTTGCTTCTGGGAAGCGTGTTGTAACAACACGTCAATCGGGTTCTACTCCAAGCCCCAGTGTTTCTACCAAAGGCACCTAAAAGATTTCGAATTTCAACTGTTGAGACTTGACTATGAGAAAGTAAACCAACAGAGATGACCAGACAGATGAAGTTTTCTAAATCTTATATATTTATTGTGTTTAAGAATCTCTCTCTGCTTGCCTGCATCAACAAATCTACACCTTGTAGGGATGCACCTAGTCTCATCATTACAAGGAATCAGTTTCGATCTCATCCATACGTAGCACAGGTATTTCCCTTGTTATCTCAACCTTATCTCTCTACACGCAGTTACGAACTAGTGTGTAATGGTTGTAAAGGTAAAGGTAATTGTAGGTATGTATAGCCTAAGGTTTTAAGATGCTCAAGGTGTGTGGATTGTTCCTACAGTCTCTTCATACTACTTCCTGCACTCCTCATACAAATGAGACTTACAATATTCCAACTCGTACAAACGCTTTGTTGTCGAAGATGTTGAGTGTAAAATAAAGGTGGTTTTTTGTCACACTGTCTTCAACTTCAATGAGATTTTATCAGAAGATGTGGGCTAAGGGTAAAGTGTTTATCCACAGAGTCGCGAATTAACACTTCCTATACTAACACTGACACTGGCTCACTACTTGTTTCCCAATTTCGACAAACCTGAATTTGTGGCAGATCTTCTTTATCTCACAGCCACAACTGCACTACTGTGTAGCAAAATATAAGTAACACTATTCTGCTTCAGATTCTTCAAGTTCAAATTTATAAGCACATGGTTGTGTTAGGTAGTTGAAAGATGAATTAATAAAAAATTGCAAGGTCGAAGGCATTACATATTGCTTTTTGCTCTCTTGAGAGGCTGTACGAATTATTTAATAATATAACACTAATTGCCATGATTGTATGGGAATGAAACGTCAAAGTAATTTGCCTTGTTTTACCTATGTATGCTGACATTATGGATATGAACTTGTTTCAAGTAATATTAGTGTTTGTAGTTTGAAACCTTCTCCTGTGAGTAAAGTGTAGAGGTGAGGAATGAGTCACAGGTTTGCGAAGACGGTATATAAGTCGATACGTCTTCACTGTACTGAACAGTAGATTCACGAATAAGCTACAAGGAGCAAAGCTGTAGACATTCATCTCATTAATACCGATTTTATGAAGGGTTGTAACAATCAGATTGAAATTTCAGCTGAATTATACGATGTAGGAAACTATAAACAGCGGAAAAATGTAAATTACATTTTCACCTCTAGTGCATCAATCATTCCTTGTTTATGCGTCAATGAAACCTGAGAGTTCTGTTGAAGCTGTAACAGGAAGGTGGGTTTTTACGTTGAAACTTCATGTGCAGATTTACAGATAATCTATTCTACAGAGCAGTTTCATCCTACCTGTGACTACTGATTACTCAATATGCTTAGTTTTTCCGGGTAATTATTAATAAACAACATTCTTGGTTTTTATTTCCAGACCCATAGCGCATAGAAATACACATGGTCAGTTGTAAATTATTCTGCAATCAAGAATAATACATTCATAGCATAACAGTACAACTTCTGGCCCAAACGATTAAACTAACCTTCTCAAATCAAACTGATGTAAAATGTAAAATCTTGTCCAGATGAGAATGTATGATGTTCTTTTATTTTTATTTTCTTTGGATGAAAACGAGTACTCGCAAACAATTGTAAATTATTAGTTTTAACAATCACAGGTAAAAATTGATGGCTTTACAATTCAAAAGGAAGCAGGTACGATATAACATATATTGCTAATTCCTTATTAAGTTATTATTTGTCTTATGAAAAATGTGATGAAGTATTGAGAGAGAGCAACACACTAAAATCACGTACGCATTCAATGTTATGATTTTATGATTTCTGTAGCAGTTGCAGCACTTGACTGTGAACTAACTTATGAGAATCTTTTCCTAGTAAGAAATCCATGTGAGAGAATCTCGGGTGCTCCACTCCAACGCATCCCAAGAGGTTAGGAAGTTCATCTGCTAATCGTTTTATGTCCTGGAGAGTCAATACAAATGGTCTTTGTAAGATTCGACTTCATAAGACTTATCAAATAGAAAAGCAATTTGAATGAATATTCTCATTTACCCTTGGACTGCAAAGTCTGTCGTAATCTGAATAAAAAATAGCAACTTTAGCGGTAGCATTTTGTAGATTGTAACAAGGCGGTTCTGGCTGTCCATATCTCTTTGTGTTTCCAGATCTTCCATAGTTGTAATATTGAAGCTTGTCTGCCTTAAAGCATTGATTGCCATGTGTAAACACTTTGATTGAAGTGGAAGCTGGATAAGTTGCTGCTATCTTGGGGACTCGTTCCTTAAAGAGATAGAAAAATGGTCATTATATTAATTTGCTCTGCGTCAATAGGGATGGGATGGCCTTTTTAATTGCAGAATTGAAGATTAAATTTACCTTTTCAATTTGTTCTCCAAACTTCCCGAAACCTCCAAGGTCCCCTAATCTTCTTAACACCCAATTCCCCGTTTTCTCTGCATTTCCAAAGGGCAAACAAAGCTTCTTTCCCAGTCCCTGCGATGATAACTCAAGTGTAGGTTTGCTGTAGACTTTCTTGTATTTACCCTAGGAAAAAAGTCCATGTGGCTCATTATTGTGTTAACAGGTAAAATATTTTAATGGTCTAATTCTGTCAGGAAAAATGAAAGAAACTTACGAAAAAACTTGCGACAGGTATTCCCATGCGAACTGGTGCACTTGGAATGTGTCTACCGTACATTGCTGGGGCTAAAGCTATCATAGCCTTAATCTTAGAATTGTATTCAGGATTCAAGCTGACTGCTGTAAAATAAACTGTGCATCCCATAGAATGTCCGATATAAAATAATTGATCACTTCCATTGGCTTCTAAAATATAATTGACCATCGCTGGGACATCAAATAGACCCATTTCATGGAAACTGAAATTATGAAATGATAATTTATCATTCTTTAATCTCTTAATTCCCTCACCAATAAATCTCTCACCTGAAATCCCAATATTTGGGGCTGGTACTAGATAAACTGACATGACCCTTTGACAGCGGCGTCCCCCTAAGATTAGCTAACCAGCAATCGTATCCTTCTTGAGCGAGTTCATAAGCTGCAACAACAATGATAGTCGTCATTAGTCGTATCAATACTTGTGTTTTCAGTTTTTGAATGAAATTTTTCATAGCTCACGCAAAACTTTATCTGGACTGTTGAGACACCACTGCTCTGCGTTGCAGACAAATCCGTGCACGAAAAGTACTGGAGGTTTCACAGAGTCACTGGAACTGGAAGAACTGAGGTCTCTTTCGTTGTTGGTTTTATTTGATTCGATTGAAGGTTTTTCCTTTTCGTTGTCATCTTCAGATTCTGAATTTTGTGCTAATTCAGGTTTGTATTGAATTCGTTGTAGAGTCAAGATGTATCCATCTTCCGTCTGAACCTCGTGATTCTCAATTGGAAATTCAGGATATCGGAACATTTTACCCAAGTAGTTCTAGGTAAATCCTACTCTGCCAAAAATTGAAAGTTTTATAATAACTGAGATACTGGACAAAGAAGAATGAGCCAGAATCTGTAGCGTGTCTGCCAATGCAGAGATGGACAAGTTTCACACGCAACCTGACTTAAAATGATCTTAATTACTTTTAGTATTGTTATCGCCTAGTCCAGGTACAAGAAGCCATTACTTGAAGTTTGGGGAGAACAATGGAAGAATGCGACATGCTATAATAATAACTGTGCTGTATACTACTACTGCGACACTACTTCCTAGTTAATCTTGTTGGAAAGCTCCCTGAATACCATGAACTTGGTATGAAGTCTGAGGTTAAGTGAGTATCACAAACATTTAACCGCACATTCTGCTTGTAGATCTTATGAGCTCCTCTTGTGCGTCTTTAATTGAATGCAATGGTCAGTTGGTCAGACATATGTGGTCAGAGCTCAGCCAGAATAATGAAGAGCAATGGAACTCAACATGGAATTTCCATTGCACTTTTTTGGTGCGTCTTCTCTGAAATCTGGTTTATTGGGGAATTGCCACAGTTTGATGTCTTACATCTCTTGGTAAACCATGAACTTTTCAGAAGTAGAAGTTCTTTTAAAGCTTCATCTAGCCAGAAAAGACCTTCTCTGTTGATCTGACTGAATGAGTTATAAAAACTGGTTAAACCACTAGCGGAGAGAATGTTTGTAAACAATATTTCGTTCACGACAATTTGCACTGGAATTTACAGGCTCTTTCGGCAAATCTTATTGCAAGGAAAACAAATTAATAAATATGTCACTTACATGTAATTGTTGAAGTCTAATAAATGCTACGATTATTCACAACCCGAATTGCATCGTTAGTCACCTTCCCTGTTCCGTTTGGAAACAAACTTTTGCTTGGGTAATTGCTCTCACACGATAACTTGTTGCATAAGTATACCAGCTGCAGAGCCTCTCACTCTGGGATAGCGATTAATCTATACCGAATAAAAATGACAGCGTACCCGAATCCGAGATGTAGTGCAAGTCAGCAACCCGATCGTCAGGACTCGGTCTTTCCGTGCAAGTATATATAAATGGACGTGGAAGCAAGTTTTTCTATGAAAACTTTGCAATGTCAAAACAGTCAAAAGTATGCAAACTGCAAACACATCATGGAGTTTGTTCTTAGGAAACTCAATTATTACTACGCTATTCACTTACAAAATTTGCTTTAACAATAACGATTCTCATTAGGAGTTTTGACCTTATAGATGATTATGTTATTTTATTCAAAAACACATTCCTTCATATTGAATTGAATCCACCTTGTTCCACTATCTACAAAAAAGTTACTTTAGGTGTAGAGGATGTAGACAAGGCTAAAAAATCACTGATGACAAGGAAAACAAGATTTTGATTTTGCGAACTGCTATGCAATCATCATCACGTTGGAATGGGAATAACTATTTTAGAGCCTTGCTTGTCTGGAATGAATCTTTCGTTTGTCTAGTTGTGAGATTATGCATGTAACATACTCGTAATCTTAATTAAGGTGAGTCTGTGTCTATTATATCATTATGACTCATGAACAATCTTCTGTTTGAGGAAAGAATGAATTCTTATTTGCTTTCTTATTTACACGTGTCAGCATTGCAACTTGTTACAATTTAGAGGCTTCATGTAAGTTCGTATGCTATATTATATAGCAGTTTGCAAAGCATGTTTCATAGCAATCCAAGTCTTGAAGTCTCAACCGCAGTGTTTCATTTAGGAAAATGTTGATAATGAGTCTAAAAAAAGGTTTGAAAGCATGCGTTAGGTTTTTGCGAAATACAAATATGGTCACTGATTATTGAACTAATTATGTATTTGGTTCTTTTGAAAAGGAATTCTAGTTCAACTGCGCACAATACAGACTATGACGAACATCCTGCTAATCAATTTTTTAGATTGTGTGATTAGTTTGCAGCAAAGCAGGAAAAGATGAACTCAGGCAAATCATCTTCAAGAAGTATCAGTGTATTTAAACTGCTAAAACAAAATACATATCTATAATGTGGACTTGAAGCGAACGAGATAGAACTAAGCATGCAACAATAGACGTTCATATTTCACTTGCTAAATGCTTATTTTTCCAGATTTTTAGAATCACAGGCGAGGCAACAGGCTTACATTACAGTGTACATGGAGCACACAATCATAATTATCTTGATCTGTATGATTTGCCAAAACTAGATTTTTTATTGCGAGAAATCTTACATAATAAGGTTTTATTGTACAGATTAAAACCACACGAGTCAAAAAAGGCTGAAGTTGAGAAGGTAATAATCATAGTTGGATCACAATGAAGTTTGTTCTTGGCCAAGGCTTGTTGGGTTGTACTTGAACTTGCGCTGTTTCAATATTTGGTAAAGAGGGTCATAAACAGCTTCACTAGCCTTCTTGGACGTTAGGAAATCCAAGTGACTGAAGTGTGAGGAATCCACTCCGAGGTGTTCCAGTACATTGGGAAGCTCATTTGACAGCTTCTCTACATCCTGGAAGAAACATAACAGTGTAGTAATAATACAATACGAATGCGAATCTTTCTCATTAATCTCTAATCGCTTTGCTTCATTAAGTATCGTGAAAAAACAATTGTGGGAACTCAGTGGTCTACTTTGCAAAGACTCGTTTACCTTAGATGGGCAAAGTTCATCTGAGTCAGAGTAGAAAATAACAACTGGAATGTTAGCTTCTTGAATTTGATATTCTGGAGGCTTAGGAGTTCCATACACTTTCATGTTTTTTGATCGCCCATAGTTAAATTGACGAGGTGCTCCATAATGCCAGGTTTGCAGTCCGTGACAGAATAACTTTAAAGATGTTGGACGAGGAAAACTGTTCGCTATATTATGTTCCCTAGACTGTAATTAAAATTCAAGTGAGGCACGAAACAAACCAAATTGCATTGAAGTTAGAGCTTAAATTTATTGCATACGTCTTTAACTTTATCCATTTTGTTTATGAATCCAAATTGTCTTCCAAAATGATGATAGAACCATCCTCCAATCTTCTCAGCTTTTGTTTGAGCATTCTGAGATCTGGATCCAAGGAGGAGAAGCTTGGAATACTCTGTACTTGTTCGCCCAAGTATTTCTCTCGTTCGAAAAAACTTATTTTTTGACTAAATTGAGAGATGAAACATTAAAAAAAAATTTCCTGATTGAATGAGAGTCAAGGATGACAAATTTGTATTTTCTTACAATACAGTTGATGACAGGAATGAGGAACTTAAAATAAATATTTGAAATGTGACTTCCATAAACTGCCGGAGCGAGAGCCACCATAAGCTCAATTTTATTTTTCATTTCTGGAAATTCCAAAATCGACAAGAATAGCACTGTACATCCCATGGAATGTCCGATGTACAGAAGATTCGAAAATGATGTTAGTTCCAGGATGTAATCTACCATTGCCGGAACATCGAACCTTCCGATCTCATGACAGCTGTTAAACGATGAAAGAGTTGCCTGATTGTCATTATATTTTGATTGCATGAAGAAGCACGCAATGCAATGTTACCTGAAATCCCAGTATTTCTTAGAGTTTTTTGGAATAGTAGTGTGCCTTCTGGACAACGGGGTACCTCTTACATTCGCTAGCCAGCAATCATACCCATCTTGTGTCATTTTATATGCTGTAAAGATTGATTGTTAAATTATAATTAAATGCCAAAAAATGATTATTATTTCCGACATACGCAGTGCTCCTTCAGTATTCGTGATCCATTGTTCCGAAGAACAAGAAAATCCGTGCACAAAAAGCACAGGAGGGCCAATTTTAGTTCCAGGATCTGCACAATTTGCAGAATTCTCAAGATTCAAGTTATTGTTTTTAGCTGCTACTGTGATCCTCAGTAGAGTTAAAATATATCCATCCTTCGTGATAACTTCATGTGCTTCCAAAGGGAAATTCGGATGATCTAATAATGCGAACTTTGACTTCTCCATTTCACCCAGTTGTGGATTTATATGCATGCAATAAACTTGGAAATAAACGAAATGCTCATCCTCCACAGTCACAATCCAAGAACTACTGAACTACTGAAGAAAGACTGGACATGTTATCGTTGTGTTATATTTATGACCCCTGTGCTAAGAAATGCTAATCATACGTTACAAGTTGCCACAAAAACCCAGTCGCGCAATCTTAGCTATAACTAGTAGCTTCATCAGTTCAGTCAGTTCACCATCCATTGTTGTTCTTACATGTCTTCTTTGGAAAGGAAATAACCTTGGTTGTATTTTACATAGCTAATGTTATGATAAAACAAAAGGAAATGGTTGAGCAATAAAGGTCTAATTGTAAGTCCGAATGTGTTACGTCGTATCACAGAATTCCCATCATCAGCACTGTCTGCAGTGTTTTATTCATGCCGGATGTATAGCAGTCTTGTCGAAGTATTTTTAACTTAGTTAGTATTATGAACCTATGATCTTAATTTGATAAGAATAAAGCCTGCGAGCCTGTGAATGGTTGAGATTCAACTGGATCGTGCAACTAAATAGACAGCCAACAGCGATAATAGGGTTAAATTATTGTTTACTTCACGGGCGAGGAGGTTTTTTCATAAATTGTTTGCTGTTGTGACGTCTTTACTTCCCACATACTGAGAATTCTTCACAGAATCCGCTCAATCAAGAAAATGTAATGCATACAATAGTCACCGGATTCACCCTGTCGACCGTACGAGTAAAAACAATCCTAATCAATTCGCACAATTGGAATTCATTGTGATTCTGGTTAAAAGCAGGATTTTACTTTTTTCAACATGAGAACCGCGTGTGAATTTTCAGATCAACGCGTTCAACAGCTTTTCAACGCGTCAGTCATTTGAGTTCACAAGGAAGACTGTAGAGGTAGACTTAATTAATTATTTGATGACTGTATGTAATATACAAAAAATTGGAAACAATTAAATTAAGTCTCCTCATTTTTGTCTCCTCACTTTGGTTATGGAACCAAAAAGAGCGTAATCAACTAACTATTTAGAA
>JAQGAD010003264.1:0-10729 GCA_034696625.1 Isotomurus palustris
AGGTATTAAAATAAGACCTGTGTGATGTATTAAAAAAATGTGTCAATATAGGATTGTATACAACAGGTTGTTTGTCTACATTCATGACAAGAGTTTTTAAGAGTTTGAATTCATACTATGGATGCGGTATATATGGCAATGCGGGTTCTATATTCAAATTTGCGTTATTATCTGATGCAACTGTCCAAAAAGTATGTGCATATTTTTCTTTCTTCTCGACAATATTTTGTGTTTATTTGAGTGACATAAGAGTGACTCAGTCCAAGCGAAGTAAAATTGCAAGATTTCCAGCGGTATTAACTGGAAAGAATGAGTCATAGCAGCATGATTAAATAGAAAATAGAATGTACGTGGCGCTTTACAGCCCTGGCTGTACATATACTTACAGCAAGGGCAGAACTCAGCCCTATAGCAGATATGTAAGCGTAGATAATAATTGTCGTGTTCTTTCAATATTATTTGCAATCTTTTCTCCTGATGAAGATTGAAGCTTATATTGTGTAAGTTTTGACGAGAATAAGAGCGGAACTCTGCGTATTGATTAAAACGTCTTTCCAGTCACAATTCTTTTTAAAGAATGGAGTCTGATGGATTGTAAACAGGGATTAGGAACCAGAAACCAAACGAGTTTAGGGATAGTATATAGTTATCGTGAAAATGATGATGATGAACACCAGTTAAGTGTAAATAGTCCCATAGAGGCACGTATCATATCTTCTGTCTTATCATCAAAGTTTTGGCTTAGGAAGAATTGGCATTGTGGATTGTGGCGCTGCGTCCCTGACCAGATCCCGAGAACGGATGAAATGGTTTGCCCTAGCTGGCTGACAGACATACATGACTTGTTCTCTTGTCTAAATTTAGCCTATTCTTTGTCCATTGTCAGTTCTTCGTAGACAGCTCCTCCGGGTGATAGATAGAACTATAGGCTGCTACGACGAGTCGAGGACTCCCTCGGTCTTCTTATATTAGCATCATGAGTTAGTTCAGAAGCCACGGGCCACAATGAGGAAGGATGTGCGAATATTCTTCGACTAGTAGTATTCTTACTTCCTCCGCAATCAGCACATCGACAACGAGGACTCGGAAAGTTTCAGCTTTGGCTTTTTATTTAACTTTGTTGGCACTTTTAACCCAGATTTTAAGTAGAAAAAAACTTACCCACAAGGCTGTTTCGCGACATAGCAGTAGGAGACTTCTGAAGATTCCCTACTTAATTCATGCATGCAATGGAAGTCAATATTCTTCTTGGCTCTTGCTGTTTCGTAGGCATACTGCGGTTTGACTAGCTTTTCCTCTAAAACTGCACGACTACACATGCCATTAAATTCATACCATCCGACTTCGACGTACTCATTTACATAGAATGATCGCAAACTACGGACATTTAAGACTCATGTGTGTTCTCCATGTATTGTTTCCAGATTGATATTGCTGAAGGGAAGGACTTCTCAAGCAGGCTGAGCAGGGAAGATGAGTCGAAGTAAGAAGGCTGTACCTCCGCGTACTCAGCCACAAGAAGAATCATATGAGGAGAACTCTACAGAAGATGAAATCATTCAGGATACGGGTGATGATGGTTGCCACGAAGAGGAAACTGCTGCAAGAAAAGCAGTTGGTGGAGTATCGTCGAATCGTAGCAAGCAATTCAGATGCACAATTTGCAACTACGTCACCAATGTGAAGGCTCGATATACAAAGCATGTAAAGTATCATTCGATGCCTTCAATCAAATGCGATTACTGTGATTTCAAAACTCCATACAAATGGAACTTAGATCGACATTACAAAAATCATAACGGAGATGGGAGCCTTTCGTGTCCTTTATGCAATTTCACATGTGACATCAAGCAGAGTCTTACTGTTCATATTCAGAATCATCACGCTGTTCTGCCTCCAAACATCGCTGATCTCATCAAACAATCGTTAGGATACGCAGATGCTGTTCCGTCTTCTGTAGAAGACTCAAAAGAAGAGTACCAGTCTCAGCCTCCCATTCATTCGTCGTATATTCCAGTCAAGTCTAGCGCAGTAAAACGACGGAACTCGAGCCCTATAAGGAATATTGGAGTAGCTGCAACCTCAATTAGTGCTGTAGGAAGGACTCCTATACTGACCATAACTAGAACAGCTTCACCAAGTCCGAAAAAGTTGCGATCTGAATCAGGTCCAAAAATGTTGGTCAGTAGTCTTCGCTATAACTGCCGATCATGTAACTACACAACTGTTTCGGAAGGAGACTTGAACAGACACATCTTAAGAACCCATCAGTCAAGGAGAATGAGCGTATCCTCCACTCCGTCGTCAAAGAGAATGCCAAGCCTAATTCCAATAAAGCCACAAAGCGTGAGAAGTGCTGCTGCTAATGCTAGTCCACGAAAGCCAAGCCAGACTTCACCCAATCCTCATGAAGCTTCAAGTAGCATCGTCCCTATCAATGGTTCGTTAGTAAAACATGAAGATGCAGTGCCTACGGGTAGTGGTTGTGAGGAGAGTGAGTTACAGAGAAGCGAAAATACATCGGACAGTTTTGAAGAGAAGTTGGCTTTCTTGGAATGCCTTGCTTTGAAACCAAATAAGAAAGTAAATAACAATTCTGAGAAGAACCAGGAAGAGAACTTAGCTCGGGAGTCGCAATCTCCTTCTCAAGCTCCACGTAACATTTCTTCTTCTGCTTCTCCCAAACGAGCTCCTGCTTCTAAAGGAAACTCCATATCTCGTAGGAGAACATCTTTCTTCGACAAGCTTACTCAAAAGTTAGCTGCTAATAGTAATAATAGCACAACTCTCTCCAAGGTAGAAGCTAGTGAGGATGATGACTCGCATATTAATGAAGGTCACAGCAACAGCTCTCATAGCAGTATCACGGTAACCTCTAATTCCACTCGCTGTCAATATTGTCGTCATCGCTGTAAGAGTAGTGTGGACTTAATTTCTCATTTGGGCCAGTGCCCAGTAGCGAAAAGTCATTTGGAAGATAGTAGTGGCAAGGTAGAAGAAAATAAGGTTAAGAAGGGGAGGATGTCAAATAACGAGGAGGAAGAAGGCGTGGATGATAAGGGCAGAATTTTCGTGTGGAACAATACATCTTCGAGAGAATCCAAGATGGAAGAAGAACGGAGCAACGAGAGAGAGCAACCTTTGAGTACGGAAGAGGATCTTGTAGGGTACGAGACCGAGCCAGGAGTTGGATCAATTCACTACGAAGGAGAAGATCAGAGTTTAGAGCAAAGTCGGAATCAAGATGAGTTGGCTGTCACAACGTCCAGGAATGTCTACAAGTGTCCCCAAAATGCATGCGGATTCTGGGCTACCACTGCCTCTAGATTCCACGTTCATGTAGTTGGGCATTACAACCTGAAACCTTTTGAGTGCTCCCAGTGCTCGTACCGAAGTAATTGGAGATGGGACATCACCAAGCACATCCGACTCAAGACACTCCGTGATCCGAATCATGCGAAAGCGAAAGTTCTTCTCACTCATGAAAGTGGGGAAAGGAATTATAGAACGTATGACAGATACTTAGTCAGCATGGACGTCAAGTACTCTGCAGATTCTAAGCTTCCAGACTGCAGCACCGTTGCAAGCAAACGAATGGATGTCGAATGCAGTAGCCCTGGATCAGTAGTTTCGACTCCTTTGACAAGCCCCGTGACCATTCCTGGAAAAAGCACCGCTGGTGGCAGTCAGACTACAAAATTACAAATGCCGAAATTAACCAAAGCCCCTGTCATGAACTACTCAGGAGGTGGAGTTAGTGAAAGCAGCGAGTCCAAGGAGAAAGCTCGGCTAGGGACTTTTCCTCCTTCGCTCAAGCCAATTTCCATCTCTCCTGTGAGTTTGACTAATGCTCCAGGTTCAAGTCGGTCGTTCGTTGAGAAGAAAATGCTTGCAGGTTGCGAGATAGAAATCACACCTCACAAGGTATGCAGTGAAATTAAGTATTTCGTAGATTTTATGTAATGTCCCTAAAGAAAAGTCTCGAGAATGATAACCTCTCTTTCTTGATAGATGTCGGATGGACTCAAAGATCCCAAAAGACGAAGTCCAAAACCAGTCGAGCATAAATCAGCGGATAGACAGTTACAGATGCAGGTCGCATACGACAGTAAAACATCATTGAAACCGCGTAAAAGTCCCCTTTGGAAGTGCAAGAAGTGTCCATTTAAGTAAGTCTTAGGCTTAGTAAGCACTACACTAAAGGATTTTGTTTTGCTTTTATGAGATGAAACAAATATAAATTTGGTTTTTTATTCCTGTGCATCTTAGGCATCCAGTTAAAGAGGTCGTGCTTCTTCATCTTCGTCACAACCACAAAAATTGCAAGAAAGATTTCGATGAGCATGATCCTTCTTACAATCAAAATAATATTGTCATCAGCTCAGTGGATGCTACGGGCAAAAGAACTGAGCAGTCATTTGGTAAGTACAGTTCCAGCGCAGACCAACTTGTAAAAGTAAATACATCAGACTCATTCATTCATCATCGTTCTTTTGTTCATCTAGCCAAACTTTACGGCAGTAATGTCAAAAGCGAGGTGTTGAAATGCAGTCAATGTTCTTTCATGACCACAGAACTGAACCTCTTTGAAGATCATGCCGCTGAACATCACAGTTCACGAAATACAGCTGCCTTTCCCTGTGCCTATTGCTCTAGCGTCTTTTCATCTCGAAAGTAATTATCCTGATTGCTAAAAACATCGCTCTATGATTGCATGGATCAGGAGCTGAAAGTAATAACAACTGTTACCTTGTGTGTTTAGAGAGTTCCTGCAACATATGAAGATGCATGGGTCTGATACAAATCTTTCTCCCGAAGACCAATCTGCTCTAACAATAACACCAGAAGAAATTCATACGAAACCTCGTGGAGCGGGTGGAACTATGTACAAAAAGTATCGCTGCTTAGAATGTCCTTACGGTTAGTGAATTTTGCGCACATGTAATGAATTATTAAACTTCTGATCTCAAAGCAAGTAGTTAACTGTATTTGTGAATATTGCAGTGACCGACAGTAAAGGACAATTTCTCTATCATAAACAGTTTCACATTCCTCGGGAATCGCTATTCAAATGCCCGAAGTGCTCGTATAATGTCAGCCACAAGCATTTATTACACCAACATATAAGAGTTCATGGGTCAGGGTTAGAGCACATGCTTCAAGATCATGAAATAGCTGGAGGAGACGACGAAATGATGATTCCGTCATCGGTTGTTGCCAGTTATGAAACAGACGAAGAGGAGAACTCGTCGTCTGGAAATCACCCTACTGTTCTAGTTTGGAAAAACGGTCAACCCTTTCGAATGTTCCGTTGTCATTTATGTCCTCAAGTCTTTGGCAAATTATCAGACATGCAAGATCACGAGGAAGATCATAATTCTGATACTGGCTCAGTTTCAAACAGCGATGAAGCTATAAACCTTAGTTTGAAGAAAAGTCGAACGTCTTCTCCTTCAGGAAATTCTAAGACCAATAGTCTTCTCAAAGTAAACTACAACAGTCCAGTCGGAAACAATTTGTCTCTGGAAGCTGCGGATTTTAACCTTTCGTCAAAAAGCGTTCTATATTTTTGCGACGAATGTCCAGCTAGATTTTTTTACGAGAAAGAACTTCGTATTCATCATACTTTCCACATAAAAAATTCAGAGTTCAAGTGTCAACTCTGCTCCTATTCGGCACGACAGCAAAATCCACACTTGATGTCACACATGAAAGTCCACGGAAGCGAATATCAAGCAAAAACTCAACATCTACTTGCGAAATACCCAAAAGCGTCATCAGTGGACTTGGATATTCAATCCGAACTTCAGATTTTTACTCCCTCAATCTCAATCACACCATCCTCTTCCCAAGGTCATAGTGGCGGAAGTGCTCTTTCGGATGGAGTGAACATTGGAAATGGACAGCAATTGTCCAGAAGTAAACCAGATGCATCCATACATTGCGACAAATGTCCTGCTAAGTTCAACACTATGGGATCATTTGTTCAGCATAGAAACAATCATGGAAGAAGAACATCATACACGTGTAAGTATTGCGACTACAGTGCGGATAGTGGAAATAACTTGACCCTCCATGAAATTTTGCACGCTGGATCTCAAATAACTATCGAGCCAGAGATAAAACCAATGCATGCAAATGCTGGTGGACGAAAAACCATAAATCCAATCACTTCCATTGGAGAAATCGAGCCTAATAATACTTTTGGAATTCATCTTGGGGACGTATGTCCTGATTCTGAGGTATATGAAGGCAACCCAGAATTCATCTACCCAACGTACGTCAAGAATGGACGAGTGAAAAGTAAGCGCTACAAATGTAACAAATGTCCATCAGCCTTTGAAAAACGGGATCAGTATCGAGTTCATATTGGTTTGCACGGATCAGATCAACGTTACAAGTGCACCGTTTGTGATTATGCTGTAACTTACTATGCTAATTATATTCAGCATCTGAAGAAGCATGAAAACCAACCTAACGTTGACCCGGAATTATTGATTGTGAAACCATTCAGCAAAATGAAACATGAACCTTCAATGAACCAAGGGGGTAGTCCGCCGGACCTTCAAATTGACTCTGGTTTGGAAGACATACCGGGAGAGACTGAGGAAGACTCGTTTTTAAGTTCTAAGCGAGCCACTCGATGCTCCAGGTGTCCATATGAAACAACAGATTATTCGCAGTATCAAGATCATCTCCGTCATCACTTAAATCTAAGTTCAGACCAGAAACAAACTGAATCGTCATCTCATAAATGTCTTTTCTGTGATTTCACGTCTCCGAAAAAGAGTCTTCTCCGTGATCATATAAACCAGCATTTTCAAGGGAATGGCTCTACAAACGGAAATGCGAGGAATCCGCAATCATTTATGTTTGCTGAAGACGTTGAAATCTTTCTGAAGCAAGGAACTGGAAAAGAAGAGAAAGTTTTTTGTGAAAAAGAAAACTACAACGAACGCCGGGAAAGCAATGAAAGTGAGCGACACTGCAGTATCATCACAATCTCGGGGAAGTCCAACGGTGGATCAATAATCGATCTGCGTCGAGGCCTTCCAGTATCAATGTTGAATACCGGGGATGATTCAGAATGACCTGATGTCAAAACATTGCATACTAAAAACATTCACTTCACTATTTAGAGTTGTATTTCAATGTTACATCATTATGATGTATTATTTATACTATTATGAATTACAAAACGCAGAGAGTAGTTCTCAGATTCCTAACTACTGAAGTTTAAATTGCTTCAGTCGATTTAAAGTACACAGTGAGTTTTAGTCAAAGAAATAAGATGTATTCAGATCCACCTCAGTTTAATACCATGCAATGCAACGATTACTAGTCTTCGTAAAACCTGAGTTCTTAATCAGCACTATCAACACTATTTGTGTCATCTCATTAGGATACTAAATATTTTTTGGTTTTAATTATGTACAGATTTGCTGTATTCAGTGTTCCTGTTTGATGCTAATTAATAAAACATTTTAAGTTTTACTATTGAAATTCTCTATCTCTGGGGTATTGCCACTTTGTTGTGTATAAGTATATATTGATAGACATCAAATGGAAATGAATATACAATTACAATTTACGTATAACTGTGATGTACAATTTACTCGCTTTCGGATTTTACTGTACGTTCTTACAAATATGTATATTTTATTCACAACTCTTTTTAGTCTTATTACAAAATAAATATAATAAATATGTGATTCATCAATTATAGTCCTAATTAAATACTTTTCAATGTGACGTAAGCATGAAACTCTGTGTAAGTTAGGTAAGCATTAATACGAATTTATTAAAGAGAAAATCTATAGTATGTTTACAAATGGCTGTCAACAATACATGAATTATTTTATTGTACAATATTTTATTCTAACCGAATACTTCAAGTTGTGGAGCTTTTAACAACTACCAAGTAAATGCTTGCATCACGAATTCACTGTTAGTTGAAATCAGTGCATGAACAACAAACTAAAAGTTTTCTAAAACTTCGGATGTTCGTGTTTCTTAGTACCAAGACTAAGCTCACTTCTTAGTGAAACGACAGAAGAGACGCGTGGGTGAAAAGTGACTTAGATGCCAGAGAAAGTTAATCAGGAAACAAGGTAGGAGTACACAGATTATTTGCAGAGAAAATGGGTCATTAGTCGTGACATAATTTACTTCGAATGGTTTCCACCTTCTCCCAAGAGAGCTGAGAGCGAATCATCTTGTAATTATTCTCGAACGAAGAAGATGCATTAATCTATTCGTCGTGGATGAGCCTCAACTCGATAAGGTACTCTCTCGATACAGACAAAGTACAAGATGAATAAATTCTGAGGGAATACTAATATTATTTTGTAGGCTTGTGTAGGATGCATGGAGCAAAACTCGCAAAACTTTCACTTTGCCAAATAAACAGGCGTGTTATATATATTCTTTCCCATAAGCTGCGTTGTTGTAAGACTTGAGGGTGGGTATCGTTTCTCTTTTCTTCTTCATTCATCGTGATTCGTGACCCATTTCTCGGATTGTTTGCTTTAGTGTGGGCTGACTCATCAGCCAGTCTGATCGGATCTTCGTCCTTCACAGCCATCGCTTTCATTCCCATTCCAGGTAAACCCTCTCTCTCGTCTATTCCTCCTGGATACCCATTCCAGTCCGTACAGCAAACGATACGCTGTCACACTTAAACTATCGTCATCCTTAATATCAGAATAATTCTCAAGCAATGAGTGATCGTGTGAAAGCCTTAGAATAATAGGACTGAATGAAATTCGAATATTATATCCACAGAAATGGTAGAATGGGAACAGGCGACATACACCCAGACTCTATTACATGAAATTAAATTATGCTTCATCATGCGAACATCTAAACCTCAATTCCAAAGTAATCGGTGTATTCTTGCAAAAACAATCTATCCATTCAAAGACTGAACTGGATCGTCTTCATGCTTATTTAATGCTTCTTCGTGAATCTTTCCGAACCTATTCGGATGTTTAAAATTTAGATTGATATTGAAAAATTTTCTCGAAATATCGTCGAGAAGCTTATTGTTATTAATAATATGAATACTTTCTCTCAGCAAAGTAAAAGTTTCGAGTGGTATTTTTTGCATAATATTATGACTTCATGGAAAAGAGGGATGAGCAAATAACGGAAAACTTTTGTTTTGTTTGTTTAGTCGCATTGGACTGTAGCTGGAATAAGTGCCATTGCACACTCCATAAAACAGAAAGTGATGGAGGTTATGGTATGACTGGACTCATCACTAAACTGGGCGACTACTGGTTGGTAAGTTTGACAGAACACGTCACCTGTACAACCAGCTACTACCCACCAACTACAACCTAACTTGCAGATATGTTGGAGAGGAAGTGAAGGTTCCAACGAGAAAGTACCTATTACTAATATAGCTTGTGCTTGTGTCTTTAACCTTTTATTCTTTGGGCAAGAGGAAGGAACGTGTGCAAAAAATTTGCGAATTTTGGATGGGAAATGTGAGACTGGTGTGATCGATTTTCTCCAAAACGCCGGTCCGGAATGGAGGATTTCTCTGGGTGAAAGTGTTCCCCTTTCTTTCAGTCTTCAGGTCACTCCTGCTCACTCTATACACGTTTCTTTCCTTTTTAGTTCTTTCGATAACTCTCATCATCAATTGTGCCGTCAGGAGACTCGAAGACTAACATTCTCTCTACCTTAACTTAATCTTCTGTGTAAGAGAAAGTACAAGTAGTACAAGTCTAGCAATAAACACACACGAACTTCATTTCTTCCCTGAATTCCCAGGAACTAAATTACACGGACTGAGCGATTGATTTGAAGCGTTGTCAGCTGATTACTCCCCAAGAAAGGTGTATTATACAGATATTATGCGCAAATACTTTTGATCACAGTTGTACCTGAATTCTTCCTGAATTGTGACATGGTGAACCATTTTGGAACTGCAAATCGGAATTGGAATCCTTTAGTGAAGGGAGCTTCATTATATAATGAGAGGTTACTGTGAAGTTCGTCTCTCATTTAGAGGAGGAGGGTTGACAGTTTCTAATTGCTCAGAAAAGCCTCGGCTCCGAGCATCCGACGCTTTGAATTCTACGTATGAGACTGTTATTGTTGATGTGTAAGCTTAATCTGTGGAAATAAACAGAGTCGTACGCACACTTGTGAAATGTCTTCTTGTCCGTCGAACTCATCGCATTATAATCATCCGTCTTCTTACCCAGGACACATCTTCGTGACAGCAGCTGACGATGATTATGTAAGTCCTCCAACAAAAGGAAAGATTATTGCTTGATGGGAATACTGAAGGTGAATGGGAAATCTGACCCTTCTTCTCATTTATGTTTGTTTGGCATCATTGGCATCAATTTTAATTGACTTCGTGTTTAATGATGACTGTCTGGCAGCAGTATTACACTCTTTTGTTCCTAGTAATAACCCAACTAACCTTGTTTTTCTGTATTCTGAGAAAAACAATCGAATGATAAATTCTAGACTATGTAATTAAAATATTCGCAGTTCAATACGAGGAACTGTTTGCGTCATTCAAGGCGCAAGGTAAAGAATGGTAAATGCAGATTTGAAGGAGTAAGCAAAAGGATGGCTGTAGGTAGGGAATTACGATGGAAATTAAGAAGATCTTTCTTCGAAAAGGATACCAATCATTTTTCTAATTTGTTGTTTATCGCATGACAGCATAAAACAATCGAACGATAATCCTACGCAAGTGTCACTC
>JAQGAD010003265.1:0-10729 GCA_034696625.1 Isotomurus palustris
CCTCTGCCTGTTAAAAACATCCGGCTGTCGTTTCATTTTCGTTTTCATTCAAGCTAATATTAATATTAATTATTTACATAATCTCAATCTCAATTAACTGGCTGTGTATGGATGTTATTTTGGAACAGGTAAAATAACGAAAAAATTCAGAAACCAAGTACTTTAGTTTTGCCGGTGAGTTCGGTGAAAGAAAAACTTTATTTGGTTGACGTAAAGTTCACTTCAACCCTTTATTTTGACTAATCGACGGGGATTATTTACAAAAGCTTTGAGTGCTCTTGCTCAAGAAAATGTGGACTGATGGTGGTTAACTGAATATTTCGCGAAGGATACTTACAATTGATTTATCTGAAGGAGTCTTGCAGGTGAGGTTATTTAGAGAACTTGAACTTAAGTGGAGAAGATTTTAGGTGATAATCGGGCTTTGGTTGATTGGCAGGGAACGAGAAAGCAGGAAGAATGGCTGATTCGGCGAGTGAAAGTGATTCAGGTTCCATTGCAGATGGACCGATTATGATGCCCCCAAGTCCAGTGACAAGGGAGCAGCTTCATAAGAGAATTGAGTCATTACAGCAGCAAAATCGGGTACTGAAAGTAGAACTGGAGACGTATAAACTGAGAGTGAAGTCTTTGCAAGAAGAGAATCGACATTTGCGACAAGCTTCGGTTAACATTGTAAGCAAGAGAAAACGCATATTATTTCCGTTGGAGTTGGTGGAATCATGAAGTATTTCGAATGATTTGACTTTTGTAGCAAGCAAAGGCTGAGCAGGAAGAGGAATTCATTTCGAATACGCTGTTGAAAAAGATCCAAGCACTGAAGAAGGAAAAGGAGACGTTGGCTCATCATTATGAACAGGAGGAAGAATGTTTGACTAATGACTTATCTAGAAAACTGAATCAGGTTAGTGGGATGTTATTAATGACAAGCAACATTATTACCGGCAAATTGGGTTTCGAGGATGTAGGGTTAAGGAATATGGTTTTTGCTTGAACAGCTTCGTCAAGAAAAGTGTAAGTTGGAGCAGACGCTGGAACAGGAGCAGGAGTGTTTGGTGAACAAGTTGATGAGGAAAATCGAGAAATTGGAAGCTGAAACTTGTGCAAAGCAAAACAATTTGGAGCAGCTAAGAAGAGAGAAGGTAGAGTTGGAAAATACTCTGGAACAGGAGCAGGAAGCTTTGGTTAATCGATTGTGGAAGAGAATGGATAAGTTGGAGGCTGAAAAAAGGTAATTTTCAAAATCTTTCTCAATTGTACCTGTTCAGTTCACATTGTAAAGTCTAAATATTGTTCTTAGAAATCTGCAAACCAAAATCGAGGTAGGACAGAGTCAATCGGGGGGAGAGAATAGCAATGCATCTGGGTCGTCTTCAACGTCAGGAGCTATGAATATGATGATGGGACATCTGAGTGGGGGAGGGGGAGGAGCCGATCCTCCTCTAAGACTTCCATTGTCGTTTGGTCATCAACAGCCTTCCCCCAGTGGAGGAGGAAATACTTCGTCGTCATCTGTGCATTCTGATGACCAAGATTCTCAGAACTGTTTTACAGGAAGGGGAGGAATGATGGGTGGACTATCGCGTAATAGTATTTTAGAAGGGGACGTCATAACCCTGAGCAGTAATGTGCAACATCTCAGAAACGAAGTTGATCGACTGAAAGCTCAATTGAATGTAGCTCAACAACAACGTAAGATCACTGAATAATTTTTGCATTGACTGGTGCTGCGAAATAGATACAAGTCCTTAAATAAGCTATTTTTCGAAATATTCAGATTCTGAAAAGATGCAGCAATTTGCGTCGGAGGAGCGGCAAATTCGCGAAGAGAATTTGCGACTTCAAAGAAGACTGCAGCTGGAAATGGAGCGCAGAGAAGCTTTATGCCGGCATTTGTCTGAGTCTGAGTCGAGTTTGGAAATGGAAGACGAGCGTCACTTCCATGAATCATTCGCACATGTAACTTCTCACCCGAATTCAGCGTCGTTAGGAAGCATCAGCATAACTGCCCTTGTGCAGCAGCAGCAGTCAGGAGACGGACGGATTGGTGCTGGAGGAGACAGCAGAAGTGGAGGAGGTGGGGCGATCGGTGCTTCGGCAGGAAATGTAATCTCTAGTGGCCCATCGTCATCGGGAAGTGTAGTGAGACCGAGACCTGGTTCAAGTCCTGGTCCTTTCGTGCCTTCACCTGGGTGTGTGTCTTCACGTCCCATGAGTCCTGGTACGCGAATACGCGATGCAACCTTTATTTACTGGAAAGGGAGTATTTATTTACTTAGCTATTGATGCCATTGTAATACTAGGAAACGGACGAGATATTCTTATGAGTCCACCCAGCCCTGTTGGTCGATGTCATTTGTGCAACGGACACGGATGGATTCCTCCAGCAGGTCCACTAGTAGTAACAACAACGACTGCAAATTCTTCAGGCCAAATGGCTCATGTTGTCTCTTCCTCTTCACCTCCGATTCGCCATTCCAGAGGTGAAAGGTTTGCCCGTCCTGCACCTCCATCAAGTAAGGAGAAAAATTGAAGCAACCGATGATACATTTGCAAACTAAAACTTGTCCATTTTTCTTAGGTGATCGTAGCCAGGAGCCTAGAACACCTGGGGACAGCACAATGACAAGTCCTGCTCCAAGTCCAGCACCACTGGAAGTTGTGCACAGCCCTGCAGCAACTGTAGCAGTTCCTTCGCCTTCTCCTTCTCCGATGGACACTTCTAACAACACCTGCAGGACTTGAATGTATTGGTCTTTCCAGCTGAGTTGTACTTGTACTACCTAATTTATAGTTCAGCTTGGATAAAATAATAGTTTATATAGTTTATACTATTATTACTTTTTACCTCATACCTGTATTAATTTAATGAATTCAGCGTAAATACCCCGAATACTACCATTCCCTGCAAGAATTGTGAAAAGTGCAGGTGCGCCACACTCATGGCGTTAAGTTTTTGAAGTCTGACAACTCTATTCACTCCGATGACTAAAAAATCTGATATGACACTTTGTAATTGTAATGTGAAACGATGAAAGTAAAATCCACCGAGAAGCTTGTTTATGAAGTTAGAGTTTGTAGGACGTATGTATTATAAATTATAATAAATTCATGATACACTGCTGTTCTCTGTCGAAAAAATCGCTGTCCATTTTTTACTATATGTGCATTAAACCGTTCCGATTTCCACTTTTCCTTCCCTGGAATATTTTATTGATCTCATGAAAGTTTGAAGACAATGAATCTTGTATGGGGCAAGGTGAGAGTAAAGAAAAGCGCGGGGTGTGATTACGGCCCTGTGGCTGCGCTGTGAGGACTCCATGAAAGCATGCAGGATGAGTGAGTGCTCTTCTCCTCCAGTCATCGTTCATCCTACGTCCGTGGTCCCACACATTTATCCACACGCATATTCTATTAATTCGCTCTCCGATTTCCACATTTTTTAAAATTACTTCAGTGTACCTCTAGAATTCTGGAGCAGGAACACTGAGACATCGTTTTCGTGAAGCAGCGGCTGGGGGTGCTGTTGATAATTACTAAAATCGTCCCTGGTTTATTGAGCGGGGTTGGGGAATCGTAAAATACTACCTACGAAACAGCTACAAATTGTGTAATTGATTGTCGAGTTTATTTGTTTGTTTTGTCTGGAACATTATTGTGCAAAGATGGATATGCGAAAGATTGCCGACTTGCTGAAGGCTACGATAGAGCCGCAGCAAAGGGAGTCTGCTGAAGCTCAGTTGAAGCAGGTGAGTTTCTGGGAAATTAGTTTATGTTGCGTTTGACGCACGGATTTAAAAAGGGGGCTCATGTTTACACTTTAAATGGTTTTGTAGATCGAAAAGATTATCGGAGTGGCCCCAGCGTTGCTGCAAATCGTTATGAGTCAAGACGTGGAAATGCCGGTGAGACAAGCTGGGTCGATTTACCTGAAAAACATGATAACCAAGTCATGGGAAGAACCGGAAGAAGGGGAGGAACCGCGATTTCACATTCATGAACAGGACAGAGCTGTCATAAGAGATTCCCTGGTGGATGCAGTTGTTCACGCACCCAAGATAATCCGCGATCAGTTGTGTGTTTGCATTGGGACTGTTTGTAAAAGGGACTTTCCTGGAAGGTGGTCTTCACTTGTGGACAAAATCGTTGTATACTTGCAATCTCCGGACGCTGGAGGATGGCCTGGAGCTCTTTCGTCCCTTACTGCCCTCATTAAGGTAACTGACAAACGTCACCAAAGAGTTTCCGTAATCTTACAGTCTGTTTTTTGTCAATGATGGTACTCTAGACTTTGAAACCTATATCTTTGCTTACCGATTTCGTTAAACCTATGTAATGTGCAACAAAGAAAATGAATCTGAATGGGCAGAAAATTAGACTTTCCTTGCATAGCAAGGTCAGTCTGCTCATAGTTTTCACACCCACCATATGATCATTTACAAGTCTGAGACAAAAACACAGTATAATAAACTGGCTTTGATTTGAAGCTGAAGGATTTTAAAATAGTTGTCGAATTGAAATTTTGTTTAAGGTGTACGAGTACAAGAATGCCCAGGAGAGAACTCCACTTTATGAAGCGATGAATCTTCTCCTTCCGTTAGTTCAACAAATCATGGTCTCTGCGATGCAGGGAGATGTGTCACAAGCGTGCTTGAACGTGCAGCATCTGGTTTTGAAGCTTTTCTACACTCTCACTCAACACCACCTTCCTCTGGTACTTCTCGGACAAAAAGGACAGTGGCCAGTGTTCGGCCAGTGGATGGAAATAGTTCGACAAGTGTTAGATCGGGGCAACGCAGAATTTGAAAAGAAACCTGAAGATCCAGACGATTTTGAAGAGTTGCAACAGAATGAGTGGTGGAAAACAAAGAAGTGGAGCATCAGAATTTTGTACAGAATGTTTGAACGCTATGGAACCCCTGGAAGTGTTATCAAAGAGTATAAGCCATTTGCAGAGTTTTTTCTGAAAACTTTCTCAGAAGGGGCACTCCAGATTGTTTTCAAGATCATGGAGTCGTTCAGAAGAGGTGAATTTGTAGCTGAGAAAGTTATGCGAGATGCTTTGCTGTACCTGAAGGTGACGATTTTACAAGTTTACAGAATTATTTTTTTAATTCCTGTGCTGAAGTTTAACAAGTTTAATTTTGTTCTAGAATGCGATGGGTCATGCTCATGCTTGGAAATTTATTCAACCCCATGTAATGACTCTATTGACTGACGTGATCTTTCCTTTGCTGTGCCACACAAAAGAAGATGAAGAGTGCTTTAATGATGACCCTATTGAATATATCCGACAGAAATATGGTTCGTGGTAGTGATATAGTATACTAGGAAAGCAGAGATTGTACTAAAAAGCTGTTCAGTTTAGTAATTTTTTAATCATTTGCTGCTACAGGAGATGGAATCGAAGACGAATCTTCTGTATTTTGTGGAGAGCAGTTGCTGAACACGATGTGTCGCAAGCGAAAAGGAGTTCTTCCGAAATGTGTGGGTCTTGTCACTCAAGTCCTGAATAATCCGCAATCGAGTCCACAGCAAAGAGATGGAGCGTTACACATGGTTGGCTCAATCGCCGATATCTTACTGAAAAAAGATGAATACAAGGATCAGTTCGACAATGTCATAATTCAGTTTGTTTTCCCAGCAATGGAGGCTCCGTTTCCCTTCATTAGGTAGAGAAATCGGTTGTTTTCCAACATGAAGTTCCGTAGCTTAAATAAGTCGCGGTTACAATCTTTGTCTTTATGTACTAACAGATCTAGGGCTGCTTGGCTCATGTCACGGTTGTCTACATTGAAGTTCTCGCGAGAAGAGGTTATGCAAGAATGCCTTCGGTTATTGATCAAATCGGTGCTCACTAAAGAAGAAGCTCTTCCAGTAAAAGTGGAAGCCGCTTTCGCGATCGAGGCCTTTATTCAAGACCAACATCGAACTCACGTCTATCTTCAACCACAAATCTGTGCTCTTGCTGTGGAACTTCTTCAAATCTTGCGCTCAACTGAAAACGACGATCTTACTAACGTTCTTCAAAAAATTGTCTGCGCCTTTGTAGATGACATTGCTCCTATCGCATTTGATATTTGTGTACATCTGGCTAGCACCTTTAGTGAGCTGATGGAGTCTTCTGGTGATGTTGACAGTGAGTTTATAAGAAGTTGATTTAATCTTCGATTTGATTCTAACCTAACCAAGTATTAACCCTAAACTTTAATGTTAAAAGGTGAAAAGACTATAGTGGCCATGGGTTTGCTCAGTACGATGGAAACTGTTTTGGTGGTGATGGAAGAACAAACAGAAGTGTGCCTGAAGCTGGAACCTGTTTTGCTTCAAGTTGTGACCCTCATTTTAGACAAGTCCATAATGGAATTTTACGAGGAATCATTTTCTCTTATAGCGTCTATGACTGAGAGACAGATAAGCGCAGCGATGTGGCAAGTGTTCGAAGGATTATATCGGTGAGCAAGTTAAAGTTTTTTCTGCTTAAAGTCATAAATGTTCTTTACGTATAAATGTGATTTGTTCTGTGCTGGCTATCCAGCTCTTGAGCATTGTTAGGTAGATTTTGTTTATCTCGCCTCTGTTTTGATTGCTATATGTGCACTTCACTTTTTGTATCATCAATACGATTGGGCTTATAGCTCAAGCTTTCTCAAGCTCAACTGTGCCTATCTTACTAGACAACCTTAAGTGTGTATAGAATTAGCACATAGCGTTCTAAACCCACCTCGTCAGCATGTGTGAATGCAAAACTTAGGTATAATTTTGATTTTTTAAATTTCTAGGGTCGTGGAACGAGATGGAACAGCAGAGTATTTCGTCGAAATGATGCCAACACTACACAACTACATCACTGTTGATACGAATGCCTTCTTAGCCGATCCTAATAGACTTCTAGCTGTTTGCTCGATTATCAAAAGAGTTTTATTGGACGACAAAGAAGCCGACGAGGACGCTCAGTGTCATGCAGCTAAGCTCATAGAAGTTCTTATTCTACAATATCGGGAAAGGATTCAGGCAGTTATTCCAAACCTGCTACAACTAGCTTTGGAACGATTGAATAAACCTATTAAGTCTTCTGAGCTGAGAACAATGTGTCTTCAGGTTAGATCTATTTCAAAATGTTAAATTGAATTTAGTATATTCTGTACAAGAGCTTTTATGTGATTTATTAGGTGATAGTGGCGTCTTTATATCACGACATAAACTTGACTGCATCTGTAGTACCAGGGATGAATACTTTCGTAAAGCAATGGATTCATGATGCAGACTGCTTTCTGGGGCTGCACGATAGGAAAATCTGTGTTTTAGGATTTTGCTCACTTCTTCAGGTATGAAATTGAACATTATGTTTAAAGATTCGTGAAGTGTCATTCTTGAAGCATGATGACTTCATTATTGTTGATCCCAGTTCAAAATCAACATCGTCAGTTTTATTTATGTATACTATAATTATTATTACAATCGATCGCTCTTTCAAATTTAGAGTCAAAACATGCCAACTGCTTTGCAAGAATGCTCGAATGAAGTTATGCCATCTTTGCTTATGTTATTTGAAGGACTGAAACGCGCATATGAAGGTAATCGAACGACGTGAATCCATTTATTCCAACTTTCTTAGCTAATGTCCTGTTATTTGTCGCAGCTAAAGCGCGAGAAATGGCGGACTCTGATTCCGAAGAAGAGGAGGAGGACGATGACTACGGTGATAAAGAAGGTACGCCCTACAACACATTACCCCACTTACTAAAACTGGGGGCTTTATTGTTAACCGGTCAAGCTAAAACTGTTCTTGTATATTGCACAGTGGACACTTTAAGTACTGACGAAGACGAAATAGACGATGAATCAGAACAATATCTCGAAGCTGTTCAGAGAAAAATTGATAAAGCCAGACCTAAAGCTCCTTTCCCCATGAGTACGGAATGGGTTGATGTATGAAAAAGATATATTCCTAGCAAAATGATTATTATTGGAGGAAGGCCCTGCAACTTGTTAATATTTATATTCGTAATTTTAGGAAGATGAAGAAGATGATGAGGATGATGACGACGATTACTCAACTGGCGAAGAAACAGCATTGGAGTGTTACTCTACACCGCTGGACGATGATGATTGTACTGTTGATGAATACATCATCTTCAAGGAGGTTCTCTTGAGTAAGGAAATCTATTCCTCAATCCCGCTTGTAAGATTGAATGCGGTATGTAATGTTTGCACATGTATATTTTTGTAGATCTGCAACAGTACCAACCAGACTGGTATAATGCATTAACTAGCAATCTCAATGATCAACAAAGAAAGGCAATTCAAGATATTTTTACAACTGCTGATCAGAGGAAAGCCGCAGCGCATAGTAAAGAAATCAGCAAAAGAGGAGGTGATTTTTCTGTTGTTTTGAGTCGCATATCGATTTATTAAGTGATGTACATTATTTCCGTGTTATAACTGTTTCATTTAATTCCAGGATTTGAATTCCGACAACAGGCAGTCCCGTCTTCATTTAACTTTGGGAGTGGAAATGCTCCCCCAAGTTTCTCATAATTCATTTATAATTGAACTTCAATGAAATGATACCATGAATCACTACATAGTGTATAAAAAACCAAACTATGCTCGACCTGAATATTTGTAAAAAGTAAAGTTATACCAGTCTACCACGTCGTATTTCCAACGAACGTACTAAATCGAAAGAAAACATGTCGAATCATCATCAACCGATTGTGATGTGTTATTGAAACATAAACAGTTATGAGTTAAGCGTATAAGATCTTCGTCGCAAGTCTAATTTATAATTCTTCACTTCTTACATGTTAAGTAAAATCGAAAGCTGGCATTTAATGTCTTATGAAACATGTGATGGGGTTGTCTTACGTAGTTAACAAGTTGTGTAGTTCTATTATAAATGTTCCCTTCCAACTGCTGTTATTAATCGAAACGACCGGACGTTCGACACCGATGTCGGCTAAAATCTTAATCGTATCAACTTGTTTTCGAAACGCAGGAATGCAAGATTCGACTTATTTCTACTGATAGAGTTTGAATTTTCTAATATGCCATTTATGAACGTGTAAAGCGTCAGATGTCGAGATTAAAAACTGAATGTGAGGATGATACAGCGCTTTGTGGAATTGTTATATGGATGTATTTTTATCGCGCGCTACTCAACTAACAATATTTAAAGTTTCAAAGTCTATTTCATGAATAACTTACAGATCAGCGTTTTATGTAAGAATACTGTTGTAACGTAAGTTAAGCGTTGTTTAATTTACATTGGCTCGTTAGGTATGCACAAGATTGATTTTTTCTGCTGCATTATTAAACATACATTTCAAAACCTGGAATCGATGTGCCTACATTATCCTTTCCTAGAATACATTAAAGTATGAGTAATTTAGGATATTAAGTATATAATATTATCTAGTTCATTGAAGCGTGTGTTTGATAAGTTCTTGAAACATTTATGTATGGATGTTCTTGAGGTAGTTTGAACATTAGAAAAGTGTTATGTGATTGTTATCCTAAAATTAACGTAATTGCGTTGTTTGATGAAGTTGACATTTATACTGTCTACTGGTTGTATAATTCTAGCAATACTGCGTTATCTAGTTCGAACTTTCGAACTCTGCCGGAATAAATGATATAGATTTTACTGATTTGAGTTCTGAAATTTTGAAATGATTTGTATGCAAAATACATCCACATCGCCTGCATGTTTATTGTGTTCATTTTTCGGGACCATTTCTAGCATGCAATCATGAAACGCATGAAACTGAATCATTGCAGCTTCGACAAACTCCGTATGCACTCGAGCAATGAGCACCATAGAATTTCATGTAACAACATTATTGAATTTTCTTGCTTCTAGCTGCCAAAGTTGTAGAGAATATTCCTTCAGCTCGTTGGAAATTACACATTTCCACGCTGAATAATGAACTATCCGCATATCCAACGCTTATTTATTACAATCACACAACTTCTAGAGTATTTAATCGAAAGTCGAGTGTCTGGGACAGGAATTCAGGACCCTGGGATAGGGCTGCCTGACCTCGATTCCAGCGTAGGAGTCAGATTTCAAGGCAAATTGTGTACGAATCTTCAAGGAAAAAATATTTCTAGTGATAACCATCATGTTCCTGGACCTGATAAATGTACGCTGTGTGCTTGTGGGGAAGAAGAATCTAGTTGGTGCAAGGAAATGCTGTGTTTCCCCCCTTTGGTAGGTTATTTTGGCAATCGAATAGGTGATAATAGATTAACAAAACCTTTTCAACATAATAATGCATTAAGAAAGTAAACTGTATTTGTTGAAGTCGAAACATTGAAATTAAAGTTGATCAAACTGTATTACCGAATAAATTGTCTACCAAGAACTTCATTAAGGACTTAAAAACGGTATTGTTCATTGACGAAATTGACAGGACTGCTGGGAATTTCCAGTCGGACATTTTTGCTGCGACTTTATATGCTTGAACGATACTCTGAACAAGAAGGGGCGGTTAGATGTCAGAACTGGTGGACCCTTGAGACCTTTCCGCGGACCTATCAAAATCGATACAGAAGATGTTCCTTTAAGCCTCATTGCTCTCGGGTCTATAATATTGTCCTTGTCATTTCTGCTATGTTTCATCTACAGACTTAGAAAGAAACGAGTTCAAGGTATTACTTCACATACTTATTTGTGTTTACTACACTACACATGTTTTTCGGATGACTTCCACACATATTATTT
>JAQGAD010003266.1:0-10727 GCA_034696625.1 Isotomurus palustris
TTATGATCTTTACAGTGACTTTATTCACGCGACTTTGGACAACCTCTCTCCTCAAAATCACGCAAGCAAGTGAGGCGGAAACATCCGCACTCATGAATTACACCTCCGTTATCATACTTTACAACAATTTACCTTAGAAACTTTCTCTACACTTTGCGCAGTAATTAATGAGAATAATGGAGATTCTACAATCACCAATACTTTATTGTATGCTTGTAGATGTTAATCGGTCGTGGATTTGACGCAGATGGCAGACAGCTTGGGACTGCACATGAGAGTGTTAATCGTTCACTTCTTTTCACTTAGGATTTTTAAATTGGGCAATACCGAATTTACAGAATGTTCAATGAGTTAA
Organism: Isotomurus palustris; assembly: GCA_034696625.1. Taxonomy (NCBI): domain Eukaryota; kingdom Metazoa; phylum Arthropoda; class Collembola; order Entomobryomorpha; family Isotomidae; genus Isotomurus; species Isotomurus palustris. The sequence continues at coordinate 356 of JAQGAD010003266.1, forward strand.
GGAAAGGCAAAGGGCAACAAGATGCTCAACCCAACCACATACGGAATAAAACAAAAGTTCGTGTTTTTAAATTTATTTTTAGCCCAGGTATTTGGGCTTATAGGAACACGTAAAGTGTCCGGCCGTCCGTCTGTCTGTCTGTGGGTGTCGCGATTGGCTCAAAAACTAACAAAGCTACGATCACCAAACTTAAAAAGCGATGGCGGTTTGTCTTTTGGAAACAAAATTTCGCTGCGAGCCTTAATTCACGCATGGCAAATGCTTAAGTCCCAACATGTAGAATTTTTTAAATTATGTTAATCGAGATATCTCATGTGTTTCGCAACCAAATGAGAAAATCTTTGCTGCTGCTAGTAAACAAATTAGTTCTTGTTAATTTAAAGCAACCTATGGACTTATAATTGTATAATTGTTCTTAGAAACTTAACTTAAGTGTGTTTCTAACTTCTAACAAGCACCGTAAATTTTGTTCCGAGCATATTTCCTTGAATATGCATCCGATTGAATTGAAATTTTGAACCAATGTACACTTGCATGGTTTATTGTGTCTATCAAAAGATGAGCTTGCTGCGTTAACTTACAAGCCCGTATGAGGTGACTAAGTTTTTACGGTAAATTGTATAGTTTTACCTATATTGTAATTTACTCAAAAACTAAGAAAGCTACGATCGCAAAACTTTTTCGAGAGCTCAAAACAAATGCCCTAACAAGCAAGGGACGTTTTCGTACCGTGTATGAAATATCCCTGCTACATTGAAAATTTCCAACTGGAACACGAATTAATCTGAAGCTTGCACAAATTTAACTCGGATAACCAACCAAATAATTTACCTACGTCTCTACATATTCAGTTGATAATTTTATTTTCCAAGTGCAGATGTAAAAGACAACTAAGGATAAGCTATAGTTAATCTTTAGTTGATCTGAAGATCTTAAGCTTTTTATTAAATTGCCCAAAAAATGTTAATAATTTTTAAACCTTCATCTGTCTCGTAAATGTCCAATTTCAATGCAAAACACATTTACCGTAAATTGCCGATTTGCAAAGTTTCAATGTCAGAAAACAAAATTACACGTAGTATCCCTATTTGGATAATAAGTGGGATTATTACGGGGGTGGCTTCATTGTTTCGAACACTTCGAAAGAGTCCTGGTATTAATTAGGGGGTGCACTAAACACATCTGAGGGGGAGGTGATTGTCAAGGGAAGTAGGGTATTCTACTTCCACTCTTAAATAAAAATAATTGCGATAAGAAAAACGATCTTGATATTTGTCTAGGTAATTCACAGTGATTTAGCTTCTCGCAACGTTTTACTTTCCAGTGAACTCACTGCTAAAGTTGCCGATTTCGGTTTAAGCAAACAATTGTACGATAACGCGGCTTACACGAAAAAGTCAAAGGTAAAGTTTAGCATTTGCAATTAGCAAGAAAACTAATGGGATGTGATTATTCTATCCCCTCCATATTTTCAGACTCCGTTGCCTTGCAGATGGATGGCTTTGGAGTCATTACAAACTTTAACTTTTTCCACACATTCGGACATTTGGAGCTTTGGTAATTATGACGTGACGTGACGTGATGACGACTTATACTAAACCTATTATACAAACTTTAAATCCATGCAGGTGTGACGGCGTGGGAAATATTCACTCTCGGAAATCTTCCTTTTCCTAATGAAGTGTGGGATGTTATGTTCGTAGAACGACTTGCACTTGGAATGCGAATAGGAAAGCCGAAGTTTGCAAATCACGAAATGTAACTTCATTTATAATTTACATTTACTAAACTTTGATAGTTATTGTTGTCGACTAAAATCAAACCCAATTGGATGGGTTTAAATATAATTTATGGCATTCCTCACAAGGAGATAGGGATCCCCACAGTCCAAATACGGGTTTAAAAGTTGACAATATTTTGATTTGTTTAGACACACCAAGATAGCAGAATGCTGGAATGAAAGCCCAGATTTGAGACCTTCGTTTTGTGAATTGCGGATATTTTTCAAAAACCTCCATGAATCTTGTTATGCCGTTGAAAGGTTGGAAATTCCAAATTGAACTCTAAAGTTTGTTCAGTTCTGTTTTGTTAGGAATTCGAATGACGATTCTATCTTGTACAGGGTGTCTAGCGTTAATGTCCGTATGCATGTGAATTTATATATTTGCCAATATTAGGAGTTCAGTTACAATTTAATTTAAATATTGACAACAATACACTATGAAATATTACAACTGTATTTGGATTAGCTGATTATAGTGATGGATGTTTTGGGATTGAAATATCACGAGAAAGGGTCGAGCGTTAAATTTAAATAATTACAGTTAAGGTCACTTGCATTAAACGAAGGCGTTTTCTGTGTGTGTGTTAAGGAAGGGAAATTCTTTCTGTCTCAAAAATTAATAAGAGACACTTCCAGAGTCCAGTTATATCAGTATGAAATCAACCCCAGATTTTCTGCATTACTTATTCCTGATAAACACACGATAGTGAAATAGATTAAAAATTGCAATGAGCATTGAAACTGAAATTGAAATGATTGATTGTGAGTAGAAACGTCATGACAATTAGAATGGAGAGTTTCGTGCAAGGCACAATTTACTCCGAAACTGTGTTAGTTAAAGATGTACATGAATATTGAGGCAGGGAAGGAATAGCGTCATTATTTAAATTTACCATTTTAGAAACTAAATGTTGAAATGTGTATACTTCCTTACATCAATCACAAGTACTGGTATCGTCGTGTTATAGTTGTTAGAAAGAGTTACTACAACTTTTCATTTACCTTTTTGAAACTGCGAATGTTAGCCAATGCATCAGAACATATTACCTGAGATTACATGGGATTAGCATTAATGTATGAAGTCAGTTTGAACTAAAGCCTGTACTTATTGCGTAATAAAGGGATATTAAGCGTAAGGTTCACACCTTTCACCGACAATATCCAAGGGAATCGTGTTCCAAATTTGTTGTAGTTTAATCTATCGCGTGCAACAACTTTTCAAGATTCCATACATATCTTTAATTTTTCGGTACGTGCAAATACAAGACTTAAGTGATGCAATTAATAGGAATTGTCATTAATTACATTTCAGCATATGCATCAAAATGTATATGGTAGCATGGAGACTTTCGTTTCATGATATTTTGACAAAAAAGCGTCCACTTAAAACCCAAAGAACTGTCCTTATACATCTCGATTAGGATATTTTGAAAATGAAATGAATTTTGAAACACTGAGCTCTGTAAAAAACTTAAAATTGTGCTCGTAAACACTCAAAATCGTCAGGTGTTGACTTTCAAAAATGTGGATCTTAAGCTGAAGATCCCTCTATATCAGATTCCAGTACTTACTTAAATGCTCATTATGTAGTTTCCAGATGTAAGCTAAATGCATATTTTGGTAAATTGTAACTATCTGTATAATATCCAATATAACTGCTAATTAAACTGCTAGCAAGTGTTAAGCTTAGAGCAATGAATATATAAATATCATATAAAAACACCAACAGAGGATGAAAGTGCCAGCCAACCTTAACAAGCTTTTGTTTGGTTCCAGTAAAACATAATTTCATCTTCGAATAAGTATTAGATAAAGTTTTTCCCAATCTGGTCATCTTTAATGACTTTTATAGATACAAATAGATTTAGAGTTTGGATTTGAACCTGGATAAAAAATGTCTGTTTGTGTCCTTCTGTTTTCGGAGTTGGAGGGTTTGAGAATGAAGTGTAAAATATTTGTAGAGAATTTAATTTCTTAAAACTTGGTTTTATTTTATCCTCCTTTGCTCCTTCAAGTATTCTGGCTGGAATTTTGAGCGAATAATTTTTGAATTTTTATTGAAATTTACGGAACGCCAGTTTTAAATTTGTAGGCTGTCCATCTGAATCACATATGGTTACATTCCGTCTGTAATTAAAGTTATCTGTCCCTTAATTATGGTAGTAATATTGGAGACAAATAATCTTAAGGGCTTTTAATTTGTGTGGCTGAATATGAAATTAGTAATGCAATAAAGAAATAATAACTACAATTTTTGTGTCGTACTTGCGATTAATTTCCCAGGTGACTTCGACACATTAATATGAATTGACTGGTTTGGAGTTGAGGAAGCTGAGCTCTTCGCATTATCAACCTGAACATAAAAAATATTGCAATGCTACTTGAGTTATAATTTCCCAGTTGAACCGCAGGTCCATTTCCAAAGTAATGAAGTGATAGTGGCATTTCCAGTTTTGTAGGAGAAAGTACCGGAAGGGGAGGAGGACAAATTCGACGTATTATTATGTTGAACTCTCACTACGTTGATCCATACTACAAAAGAGAACCTTCAATGATACGCTCTCGTAAGGAGAGCTGAATTCCTTCAGGGGCTCAGCATTGTGGTTTCTGTCTGTTAGCAGATTGCAGCTTCATCAGCATGGCTTGCAAAGGATATTTGAGGGAACGAATGTGAATTTGTCAAGTTTGGAATGAATGCGAATGCGATATGAATGTTACTGAGCGGAGTTGCAAGTGAAATCTGACTGAGACACTAAGGTGACCATCTGCTTGTTCTTTGTTGTGTAACGCAAGTGTTGTAAGCATTCAGCAGTTTCTTGTGATGGTTCCTATAAATGACACAATATTCTTGTCTTTTAACCTGTAATCCCCTTTGTGCTGCACTGTATGGAAATAAGTAGGTACCCAGTTTGCTTTAATACGAATTTTATTAAAGAGTTGGATCTTCTTTCAAGCAGATGCATGTGATACTTATACTAAAAACGTCATGAAAAAAGAAGACTGCATTTTTTATTTATATCTGTAATAAATCTAATAGTGAATAGCGAATTTTGGTCATGGAAACTGTTAGCATTTAAGGTTCGATTATAGAGTCAGGGATTTTGGTCAACCTATTTGAGCTAAAAGCTACACTTTTGCATGCAAAATTGCAAAGTTAAACAAGTTTTGTTGCTAAGTATGGACTGTGTTATGCTGAAGCTGTACTCGGCTATACTGCAGCAGAGATTGAATGTTATTTTGACATACAAACATAAAGTTACTCAATACTTCTACTCCATGTGATTGGAAAGCTTTAAAGTTGATGGTGGAAGTTAATATAGGATTCCATGATACGAATATAACATCAGCTACTTTGATGGGGAAAACTCGCAATGACTCGGAGTACCTTAAAAGTACGTGAAGTAGGAAGAACTGTTGTAAGTAAAAATGGGATTCGTAATTTACGGACTGCGCCATTTGAATGCCAAGTGCTGCCTGCACATTTCATGCTTTCGTTTACTACTCTCGAATGCATGAAAATGTATTCTTATAATTAATTTCTTATAATTAAACAGATAGTGTTAATCTTAATATGTTGATATGAAACACTTAGGCAAAAAGTAAATTTAATTCGTTGCTATTTTTTTCTTGATTCTACATTTTATTCACGACAATTGTTCACAAATAAAGTTTATAATTATGTAGGATATGTAGTGTATTGTGCACATCAGCAACAACTTTCAGTTCGACCTAAGCAGAATCCGGTAGAACACGTTGAACAGGGGACGCATGGGCCAGCTCGGGCATCATAAAAGAAAGAAGTCAATGGTGCAGTTTTAGGTTGGCCTGCATTGTTGGCTTCAATTGCCAAGGAAGACGCTAGGAAGATCATTGCGCAAAATACACCCACAAAAACTGCTCCTTTCATCGTGAAAATGTGTCTTTTTCCTGTAAATTAATCAAAACGTTTACAAATGATCCCGACAGAAGTATAATTTTTAAAGTGAATCAGTTACCTTTCGTTAAATGTATGCCCAAATGAGAATGTTAAGATTTCACAGATAAAAGAGAGACAAAACAGATGCAATGAAATTGTTTCTGGTTGGATTGTGGCTTAAATACACATTGTGGATTGTTTCTTAGTGGATGGTGGATTTCTGGCTACTGGATGTCAAAGTTCTTTTTATGTCTTTCTTGCTAGCAAAAACAAACGATGGAAAAATCTAAACCACCTACCGAAACTGGAAACAGGTTAGGTTAGGTTATTGGCATTCATCTCAGCTTTCAACTGTCTCTACCGTCTGTGCAAGTAGTCTCCAGGTTAGATGTCCTAAGGTGGCCCATGAGTAAGATAAAACCGGTAATTAACTGCAATTGCTATTTCTGCTCAAGAAAGTTACCGTCTAACCACATGTGCATGGCATCTTATCGAAGAGTTTTTTATAATTCTTGTCACTACCTTCCAAAAGAGAGCTACACTGTGACATATTTTAGACTTGAGTTGAAATTCTTCTAAGCTCATTTGACGTGTAAGAGTGTGAAGTTGAGTTTACTATTAGCAAAAAGGTTAGGATTTACGGAGTACTAAATCCGAGACAAATGTAGAAAATATACATTATGTTCGTGTAACTACGAGTTATCCTGTCTCTGTTGGTTCTTACCATCCTCACTACACACGTGTCTTTAATTCGGACAGGAGTCTTGTGTGCAGTGTATGACTAACTATGATTTGGTTGGTGAAATAGAGTTTAATGTGTGTGGGCTGCTGGTATACTCTCCTCGCATACACTGTAGGAGTCTTCTCTTTCCTCAGTAACAACTTGTTCCCTGCCACAATGCAACCTCCTCACTCACTTCATTCATCATCTTCGACTGAATGAAGCTACTTATCAGCTGCGTCGCAGACTGATGAAAACAGTCAATCGAATCAATTTGTGATTTGCCTCAGCCGTTTCCATCCGGAATGGGTTTTGGAAGTGAGAGTTCAATTCGGCCTACGGACTTCCTTTCAACTCCTCCCAACCTTTGTCGTCCCTCACTATTGCTTTCTCCTCAACGCAGGGCCTTGCAGAGTAAGACAAATTTAATCTCTGTGAAATCCACCTTACAATTCCATTTTATTAATCAGGAAAATATTTGAATTTAACATTGCCGCAGTCCAGTTACTATGGTAATGCACGGTAGGACAGCGACGGCTGTGTTCGAATGACTTCCGAGGACCTTCTGATATCGAATTACGCTGAAGTGGAGGGGAATTTTAAGACCTTCAGGTGATATTCCCTTGTGAGAAGGTAACATTAAGTATCAACCTAAACATTGTCAACCAACTATAATCTCAATTTTCCAACACAGCAACCCCCAACGTCACTTTATTTCCCAACACTTTGACGTGGTTCTGTGAAGACGAAGAAGAGAATGCAACGAAGCAAAAATTTCTGAGGAAGATGCTCCGACCTTCACTCACATTTCATCTGCGTGACCTTCCTGAAGGACTAAGGGATGATTCATGTGGCTGCGTCGTCCCGAAACCAACAGAGACATTTTTTTGGACTAATCATACAACCGTAACTAGTAACATTTAACGTTTTTACCTTCGTGACCTCACATTCTTCTCATATTAATGAATGTGATGCTGTGTAGTTGGGTGACCAGTTGGCGACTTCTGACTGACCTTTATTCAGTTCCAGTTGGAGGCAAGGAGAATGGGGAGAGCCGCAGGTACTATTTGATTGTTTACAGCCTTAAACTTTAAGCTTCAAAGGTCACCTGTAACGAAGTGGTTACTGTTTCAGGTGGCCATATTTCCAATGCAGAAGTGGTTCACTGCAAATTGAGCAGATTTGAGTACAATGTAAATGGCGAAAGTAGTGCTACTTCCAACATACTCAAGATCCTCGTCGTCCTTCTCACGCGTCTTCAAACTCGTCGAATTCACTTCAGCCAATGACACCACCAACTTTTAGTTCTCACTCGGCAATGCACACCGTTACTTCACAACTGATTTCCGACGAAACAGATGAATTAACTGTGTGTGGTTCATTTGGAGCTAAGCGGAGTCATACTTCCTGTTTTAAAGTTTCGAATATTCATAGCAAAATAGTCATAGTGTGGAGTTTTGACACTATAGGTTAAAACATTACCAATGCATATGATTGTAATTTATAATTCCTGTGCAAATTCGGAGAATCGCAACAATTAACATTATCTTTTCGTTGAACTAGACCTTATTGCGTTGTAACGTACATTAAATAATGATTGAAATGATTTACTCCGTGTCACAGGAGACCACAGTGACGTAATATTGTTAATATTTTGTACAATTAAAAATAGTCTCCAACAGTTTTATTTCAAAACCTGTATAAATGTTTGCTTCTTTTGAGGATTTAAATCCCTTATACATTGCAACCGACTTTTTATGGTGTTAGAAAAGTCTTTACGAACAACGACAACACTCCTATTTTGACTCCTGATGGAAAGCACAATAGAACCATAGAAGGATAAGTTATATTGTTGTTTGATCAACTCTTGTGGTCAATATCAGGATATTTACATAATGAGTGACCTAGGAATATAAATTGCAAGTAAATTGAAATCTAAATTGCAAGTAATTTGAAAACCAACTCTTCAAAACTGCCCACCAAAGTAGCTGCATCGGATTGACTGAAATAATTTTTAGTGTTACTCCAAACCATCCTAAGATTAAGGCTTTTAATATTTGATGGATCGTTTGCGCATTGATTTGCAATCACAGTCGAACTTTTATGAAGTATTAAACTCTTGGGTATATTCTAGGTCCATTTTTCGTGAATAAAATGTTGACCCTTTATGCTTGAATTGCAAAGTAATTCACAAAATCCTGAAATTGAAGCTTAGTTTCCCAACCCTTCATAATGCCAACTAGGAACAGTAATGTTAGTTCAACTCGATTTATAAATGTTAAGAAGATATTTTGCTTAAAGATTAGTTTTAAGGATTTCAAAAAATTTTCTCCATATTGGACTATTTTAATTTGTTTTCTTTAAACAACCTGGTAAAAATCATTTGGAAACAGGTTGGTAGGACGATTTGGCTACCAGAAAGTACGTTGTAAGCATATGACATTTTACAAAGCCAGGGGTCCGGCTATGGAAATTAAAATCCTTTACGTTGAACATAAGGCACTTCGCATACAATCGATAATCCATGCTGTTTTAGTAGCGCGTTGATTAGCATCATGCCAATAAACTACAAACACTCTTAGTAATTGCTATTCCGTAGATCTAACTGTAGTAATAAGAATTTCAACTATAACCGGACCATTGTTGACTTTCTCCAAATCAGCCTTCTAACAAGCACTTAAATATTCCCATTCCTGATTTTCGCGTTATCTTATCAAACGAATTCATGATGAGAAGAAGACAACTTTCTCTTTCGATTATTATGCATATGTAATAATCGATTCGATGTGTAAAGTCCTCAACAACAGCTCTGTTACGTAATTATTAATATCTGGGGAATTAATTTTAAGACTAATATGCGAAAGATTTAGGCCTAAATAATCTACTGTGTTTGGAAGTGTCATTTGAACTGCTGAGTATTGGACATTGCAGGAATAAATCCAAATTTCAATATTTGAAACATTACGTTCAGTAGACACGAGACATTCCTCTTGGATTAAGGGTGGCAGAATTTTAGATTTCGTTCTGGTTCACGAGGTATTAATTTATTTGCGCCAAAAAAATCCCAGTCCTTGGGTTCGTAGCAACTCAGCTCTAAAAATACTTTCGAAAATTCGACCCCTAAGAGTCGAAGATACTACAGTGAGCTTCAATTGAAGACATCGATCGAGTCTCTGCGATGACCCTGGACAGACCAGTTATTCAAATAGTTAGTACGGTAAGCCCATTAAATTCAACGCACTGCTACGTGCTTCACTAATATTCTTAACACAACTACTGTCGTCTCTGAATTTGTCACTTAAGTCTTTCGGACAGAAGAAGAAGGCTCTTGGTGGAGGTTTATTGGAGGAGATGGTGAATGGTGGCAAATTGTTGCGTATATAAATGGGGAGTTGACTAAAGGTTTGTGTTGGTGGAGGAGTAAAGACCTCGGAGGTCACGGAGGTCATCACGCGATGACGAAGAGGAATGAATGAACGTTATACACTTGAGCTGCAGCTGGAGGAGAAGAGAGAATGAGTAAACGAGGAAGGCAGCAGGTGTGCTGTTGCGAATTGTTGTGAGTTGGCAGGAGAACAGAGAAGAAGAGGTGAGATGACTTTTCTTCTTGAGTACAAATCAAATCGCTTTACGAACAAGGCACCCCGTAGCCTTTGGGGAAGATGAGACTGAAGTCTGAGACTTGTGCTGCATTTCACAAACCGTTTTACACAATTTTACAAACATTCAAATCCGTAATGAATTATCTGTTAGGAGAATTTAAATGATTCAAGATGTAATATGTATTGACAATGTTGAATCGCCTACCACTCGATAAGCGATTCAAGGGGGTTACTCTACTTTAATCTGAATCCATAAATCTAAGACCTCAGATATCCCTTGTAGACTCAAACTAGATACTTTTAGAATAATGACGACTACGGACGGTTATGATCTTTACAGTGACTTTATT
>JAQGAD010003267.1:0-10725 GCA_034696625.1 Isotomurus palustris
GTACTGATTGGAAATTTTGTTGGCTTTCACGTAAAAGTATTATTTTTTCAGTAGGACTGAAGGGTCAAAAGTTATAATGGTTGAAAGTGTGGCCCATCTTCGTGAATCACCCTGTATACTGCGATGGTGTGTCTTTTCATTCATGCAAGTTTATGGGAAATCTAAGGTTTTTATGAGACCATTCAGAAAATTTCTTTTTCACAAAGTCTAACTCCTGCCAAGAATGGGTGGCATTCATTGAAAGGAGAATAGAAAGAAACATCTTGTTCTCTCTTCTGTCGGACGGAAGTTTGTATCTATTTTTCTTAAAAAGGAACAAGAGATCGAGGCAACATTGTCCAGAGGGAGATTTGTCCGGGAAGAAAGTTTCTCTCACACATCCCCCCAGAGACTTCCCCTATGAATAAGAAGTTTCCATTTATCCGTGTGTGTCAAGCTAAGGGCCGTAGTCTCAGGTCAAAGGGTAGGAAAGTGAAATGCACCCAAAGGAGTGATGATAATTTCCCTACTCTCCTGACTCCTCACCCTATAGCTCACGTGTGTGGGGTTCCATCCACTCTAATAATAACTTGGGGTTGTACAAACTTAAGGTATGACATCCCATATGCATAATGTGGTCGTATATATTTTGTACACATACTTTTTCTACCCAAAGTTTCGAAGCTTTCTCTCATGAACAACTTCCAGAGGGAACAATTAGTAAGCTGGCATAGAAGGAGAGAAAGAAAGTTCAAGTGAACACAAACTGGACAAGGATTGAGAGCTGCTGTCAACCAAACTTTTGTCCAGCGTCACACTTTCCATAAATTATTCTCACGAGCCCCCATAACCGTGAGATGCTATTTACTGTTATCTTTGAAACCTCGACGTAACCTTTCCAAACCGATCTGACATAAAAAATACCAACCTATCGCTCAGCAGTTTGTCTTTGTGATACCATCTCTGTCGAGTCCAGAAGACGAGTTAAACTTTTGCAACATATTGATACACAATATATGAAGCAGGGCTTCGTAGTCTCTACTTCGAAAAAAACTTCCTATGTGGGCTGTGGAATATTATGGCTTCATGAAGTTTTATATGTCAGTATAATATTGTTTGTTCTGATCTCAAAACTGCTTTCTCCGTATCTGCAAGGACGATATACCTGCATTTTACATTGAGAGAGAGTTTTCGCAAGAGGTACTCAAGAAATTATAGGAAGTACTCTACCATATGTGGAGTAGATTTCTTCAGTGAATTTTTCAAAAGAGCTTCTCATTTCTAATCTCATCCGGGGATATATATTTTATATGTCCTACGTACTAAACCACACTCTTGCACGTGCTAAAGATATGCCAACAGCCTAGACAGGATAAAATGGAAGGTAGCATGGAACAGTCAGTCAAAAGTCGAAAGTTACCTTTCTTCAGACGATGAAGAGTGTTTGTAGGGAAGAAGTAGGTATTGTTAGCATTGTCCTTATCCTTCTTGGGAAGTATGGACGTGGTCACGACACCATTTCCCGTGCTCGCTCCTCCGGAAGAGCTCAAAGCAACTTGAATATTATTTAGAGTAACATTGTTGTTGGCTATGGCTTGTTGAAGAAGTGGAGCTGTCACACCTCCTTGTACAGAACTACGGCCAAATTGAGACGAAGCGAGTGAGCTGTTCTTGCTGTTATTCATGAGGAGAGGATGAGTCGTCGAATTTGTCGTGGAAGAAGACGTTCTGTGAATTGACGGGTGTTTCCAACTCATTTGCTTCTTCTTGTCATGGACCACTCGAAGGATTTTGACGTAAACCACAACCATCACGCAAAGAGGGACGTAGAAAGACGCCATTGTAGCGTAGATCTGGTACCTGTAAAGATCAAGAACATGATATAGAATCTTTTGGGTCTCCCTTTCAGCGTCATTTACTCTCTTCTCTTTTCTCATCTTCAAAGAGAATTCGATTCATTCTGACATTTAAAGTCTTTAAGTATGGGGTGTGTGTGTGTATATATATCAATCTGATCACTTTCCCCAGGGACGGTTATATGGAGAAAGTATTCTCTCTCTCTTCTCCTTCATGTCGCACTAAATTACTCTTTCTCTATTCCTTCTGCCGTTCTCGTTTTATTTCGCGAGGATAAAAAGTCGATCTTCCTTTCAATCTCCATTTTCCTCAAAAATGGAAACATGAGTTTCTCATAAAGCACAGATTTTTAGTAACTTTCTCTCCCCAGTCAATTAGGTGGTAGGAACATTAGAGATGTTAGTTCTATCACGCTGGGTTTACTGTTAAAGTTGGAATTGTGCTACCAGCAACCAGCCTATAATAAAAAGTTATAAATTGATGTACGTAAGTACGCCACATGCCATGTGTGTGATACAGATACTTCCTAACCCAAAGTTCAACGTATTTGATTGTTTTTATATTCTACACAGTATGTACCGTATGATGTACCGTTAAGTATTGGTTACTCCTCGAACAGTGCTACGAGATATATAGGGATGGGGTTTTAATTGTTAGTACAAACTTCGTTAGCTTGGGTGGTGTGTTTGATGCATCTGCTGTACTTTGTCCATTCTTCTGCACATTGAGCATTGTGTATTGTGTAAACACATGAGGCTTTAAATGAAAATTCATTTACATCTTTTAGCACTACTACTATACAGCAGAGCTGAGGGTAAAGGCCATGTGTGCACAGTCGTGTTGGTGTTGGTCAAAGAAAGGAACATGAATTGCTTCTATTTTAAGCGATTGCTTTCACTCTCCGGGTTCAATTTAGTGGAATAACGGTATCTATATAGAGTAGGGTGGGTGGATACTATAAATAAGAGTCCTAGAAGTTGGGTGCCTTCAAGACTTTTCTCTAATAGGATGGAAACAGGCTAGCTTGTTTCTTTCTCGTTCAGGAAATGAGGCTATCAGTTTCGTGAAAGAAAGTAAAACACTTTTCTCTCAACCGTTGCATGTTTGGATAAACAAAAGACGTTGGTCTTTGTCTGATAAGTCCCATCACACTCTTCAAACGACACGTCTCTTTTCCTTTCCCCTCTCAACTTCCCTTATCGTCACAACAAAGCCCAAAGTGTTTTGTCAAATGATAAAAAGTCACATTTAAAGATAATAAATGACGCAAGAAGTAGAAAGCTAATGGTTGTAAGGTTTCCTTCTGTGGGTAGTGTCTGAAACTCTCAACGATGCCCTATATCAATTCGGAAACTCGATAAATTCACTAACAACTAAAGTGAAATGGAATCTTCATCCAATATACAATTTCTCATATAAATTTGATGATTTTTATTCAAATCAAAGCGAAACCTCCTATTTCATTATGGAATAGATTGGAACTCAAAGAGATTTTCAGATTTTGAAAAGAAGACTTAATGTATTCATCCATAATTCAGAGTTTTACAGCCTAAAGAGAGAGAGAGATGGATTATCTACTTTGCAAGGGCTGAGGGAGTTTTCAAAGGAAGTTTGTGGGTGGTGGGTGGAACAACTTAACATCAGTTAAAGCCTGTAGAAAATATACCTATAAGTGTACTTCTATGTGCGTATGGGAGCATTATTGACAGCTTGATTCATTTATCATCATCCTCCCACTACAGAATCCCTTATCTTCATACATTTCCTTCCTTCCGTAACCCCAAAATGAACATCAATCTAAAATTCCTGAAGTCAGCTGTCTCGTTGGAGCAAAAAGAATTACACGGATGTGCTCAGATCTAATGTATGTGTGGTAGTGATGGTGCAGTCTGCAGTGACTTCGTGACTTGACGACTTCGAATGCAACTTTCTCTCTAACTTTCTCCATCAGCAGAACTATTTTGAGAATTTCTTGTAAATGACTCCACACGCAAAAAATTGACCTTTTGCATTTACATTTGTGGCTTATAGGATACCAGAAGATAAGGACTTAGTCTTTTCGCCGTTTCTGTATGAGCTCGTTTTCTGCTCAGCTTGAATTCAAATAGAGAAGTGCAGACGGAAATTCACCACATTATATTAAAAGAGCAGAAATAAAGGAGCCATATGGATTTAAAGTATGATCTCCGTTTTTGTCTGTGAGCAACCGGAAATTAAAGTCAAAGGGAGTTTTTCTCTTTTTCTGTTGGGAATTGGGGAAATACTTTTCCCTAGTGGTGGTGGTTTCGTTATTCGTTAGTCTAGTTGAGAGTTACATTCACTTCAGTTGGTTTTATAAGGACAGCTTTTGCTTATTTACTTGAAATGACTTGATTCTGAATGAAGTCACAAAATGTTGAGTCACAAAGAGAAAGAGGTTGAAGGTGGAACAGAGAGTCACGGATCATTTGACTAATCCTGTCATTCTCCATGTCATCTCTCCATTTGAAAGGGAAGAAAAAACTGTTCAAAATCCAATCCATTTATTTGGGCAAAGTGGAGGAAATCCTTTCATAAATAAACTAATAAATCATCGTCGATTCAAAAGTGAACGCAAAGGAGGAGACGTTGTTACATTTTCATGTTACTTTTACTTCGTCTCGCTTTCTCCAAAGAGTTAAGAGAGGGTGGATGTGCGTTTTAATCCCCTAAGAAAGGGTTTTTAATCCCTTAATACCTTTGAAGTGTTTGTGAGAGCTTCATGTGTGTGCTATTCAGGGTTTTTTGAATCAATGTAAATGATACATGATTTGTGAATAAAGCTTACCAGAAATTTTGCGAGACGGAGCAGAAAGGTCCGCCGTGGATGTCGTGATGTACATTCCCTAAAAGAAGGACGGGTGGAAGTGAGACGCAGGCTGAGCCAAGCCATACGATGAAGATGATGCTGAGCATCCGTCGGGGTGTCGTCTTGGCTGAGTACTCCAGGGGCGTTGTGATAGCTCGATATCGATCACAACTGATTCCACAAAGGTTGAGGATCGACGCTGTGCAGCACAGCACATCAGCTGCAAGGCAAAAGAAGAAAGTGAATTGAAAATGCTAGGATTAAATAAACCGACAAAGATCAAAGACAAGTGAGAGTGAGTGAGTTTAATGATGCTCCGAAGTGTTTTTTAATGAGACAGACAGTGGCAGTGGGGGTTGGTGGTGGTTTCGAGGTGAACACGGTTTCTAATCCGCATTTCTAATCACTGGCATGGTATGTAGGTGGAGATATAAAGTAATCAGAATACATTTTTATACTTATGCAATCTCTTCTCAATTGTCCGTCTATTCAGTCCATATGGTATTTTGGAACCGGCAAACTTTATTTTATTATAAAGCGGATTGATAATTTAATTACCAAGGATTAGAGACGCGAGCAATAAAAAAGTTGAAATGTTTTCAGGTTTATGCAAATCATTTGACATGTCTTTTTACTAGTTGGTTAATAAACCGTTTTACAGTATAGCACGGATAAGAGTGTGTGCCACCCAAGTGTGGACAAACATTTAAAAAAAAGTGTATGTACGCTTCAGCCATGAACGCTGATGATGATGACGGTGTTTGGTTGGAGTGGTTTAGACAGAAGTGTCAGAAAGTCAATATTTGACGTTTGAGCAAATATTTTTTGCTTGCTTGTTTAGGTACTTCATCATCAGATTCCGTCATCTGAATTGTTTTCAATGGTGAGCTCAGCGGATACAGTCAGTAAGCATGAAGGTTTGGTTAGAAAATTGTAAAGGGAGCTGACGATGGATAGAGCGATCGAAGCGATTTGATTATGTTGTGCAATTCTCTGATGGTTTCCTGATAAAGAAAGAAGAAACTCCGAAGGTTAACCCGTTGCTGTTGGATGTTGTGTGGGTGTTTCAGAAATTGTAGTGCAAAGATTTTCTATTACTTATGTTCTGTCTATCTAACAAACGTACACCACAGAGTAGCGTTTGATTGAAAATGTTCGAAGAGTAATAAAGAGTATTAAAAGTTAAATTTCACTTTTCTCCAGTCACCAGTGCTATTTAGGGAACGTATAAAGTTGCCTCGGGCCTACTTAACATTTAATCCCGCATAATTATAGGATTGTTATGCAACACTCATTCCATCGATTTCCTGAAATATTGACCCAACACAGTTGTATCTTACTGAAGAAACAGACACATTAGTCTGCCACTGCACCACATCATATATACACTGAGCTCCTCCTTTCCTATTGAACGAGGATTTTTCTTTCTCCGTCCCTGGGAAAACTCTCTAGTTCGTCGAGTCCTTGGCTGGACAATAGAAATATCTATTTGGTATCCGGACAAAAGGCAAACGCTCAGTTGTACGGAAGGAGAGACTCTAGCTCATTTCACGATGATCGTGGAGATACACTTGACCTTTCTAATGAGACAGACTTATAGGAATAACTGTAAGAGGGAAGCTAACTTCTCTATCAGAAATCTGAATCTCCTCGAATCATCCGGTCTATCCAACACTTTCATTTGCGAAGCATTTAATCCTTTCTTCGTTCCACATGCCACAGCCAAATTACTTTTACCTGGGAAGCAAACACACACTCACACATACACACACGTACGTCCTTTATTCAATTTCTCTAGCTGAGCTCCAGCAATTTGGATGTACGTTGTACGTGAGCGTCGAAACATCCAAACAATTAATTTTTCATGTCCTCCTGTCTCTGCAAAGCTTCCTCCCATGGCAAATGACGCATGTGGCCGAGTTTATTATGTGTTTGATGTATTCATATCGTGTAAACAAAACTCTTGCGAGTCAAACAAAGTCAACTTGAGCAAAATAGAGTCTTCAATTCACTCCCTGTATCCATCTGCTCTCTACAATTCACTTTAAATATTTATTCTCTTCTATTCTTTCCATTTTATACTTGCAAATCCACAAAAATAAAATCTATCTGATGAATTTGAATACCAAATGTATGCGATTCCAATAATATTTTGTCAGATTGTGGAATGATGAAAGGTTGAAAGCACTATGTAGTGAATTTTAAATGGAGCAAAACCTTCTCTTCAAGTACACCTACTTTACAAGTGTGAGGGGGTACGTAAAGACGAGACTCACTACAATGCATGCACAATAGTAGACGAAGGTAACTTCAGCTTTTATTGGTAGAATAGGTTCAGTTCTGTACAAACTGCATCTCGTTAGCTAAATTGATTGTCCACATCTTCAAAAGGCAAGGATGCTTTTGGGATCTTTTACAGTCATTTTCAGCACACAACATACTTACTTCCTTCCTCGTCATCATCATCGTCAGTAGTTATGATATAACACGAACTGTACAGAAGTCTAAAGCAAGTTAAATGAAATGCCTAGACACATTCAATCTGGAAGTTAGGAAGTGTAGGCAGAATACTCTCCCTGGAATCGTTGTTGTCTGTGTCTTTGTTTCCAACTTGGTACTCAAAGGATTTATTTATAAAACATATTGCACGTCATAATCATAATGACTGCAAGCCTGCCAAGAAAGAAGATTCGTCATTAATCTCAATCACTGTTTAATGAATTGGCCATTCATTGTTCTTTATTTCCCTTAGGGGCTTTCCTTTTATTCTTTTTTTTTGATATTACGAGGAAAACAGAGTCAACAGTAACGATTCGTATTGGGATCTCCAGCTTCTAATTCATGGAACTCTTGGAAATAAATACAATGAGTCACAGAGATGAATACTTCTCACGTTTTTTCCTCCCATTCCAGTTGTGTACTCTTTATCAGACTTATCACGCATTGAATGCACTTCAATCTGCAATGCAGAAAATGAGACAAGCTCACTCGTAATGAAGGCGATTTATCAAAAATGTACGATGATAATAAATTATGTACAAAAGTCCAAATGTAGAATGTTACAACAGCAGAAGTCTGTGTTGTCTGACTTCTCCACACACTTGTGTGTGCAGTGTCTGTTTATTCATGCACTGAATTTGTGCTTGATGATAACGAAAACTACAGAGACAGATCATAGAACTTTTAAAATTCATTCTCACTTGGATTCCGCAATTGTTGGTGGTCCTTCCTATAATGTATCGTGTTTTTATGATTGAAATTTTCCTAGACTCACATCTATCAAATAAATAGATTTGCTCACAGAACTGTACGTATACAAAGTGTATGTTTTTGTCATTCGTCACGACTATTTGCTTCTGTTGGCCTGGATTGGATCCGCGTATTCACTAATGAGTCTGTGCTGCGTTGATGGTCACTTGTCTAAAAACATGTGCGAGTCTATTCATAAAATGACACGAGTTGAACTGATGATTATAAACTCTCAGTTATGGCTGGATGCAACTTGTGTTGATCAAATAATCGCACATCTTCGTAAAAAACAAGTACCAAAATGGTACCCACATGAATCATCATTCTCAAAATCTATTAGGAAGCTAAAGCAGTAGTTACAATTTTACATAATGCATATCATATTCGACGTAATTCCTGTTTGTGTTTGTTTTTGTCCTGCTTTTCTTTTTAAAGAAGCAATTTTTTGTGGTTGTTTTTCAACATCACATAATATTATGTTGTACAACATTGTTGACTGCGAGTCGAGAGCCCTGAGGAAGCAAAGGACATGAGGCTGAGGCAGAAATCGCGAATCTCTGGAGAATATTACTGTCAACTGTGCAGCCATCAGGGAGTGCTTTGATCTCATAGATTCTACGGAAGCATTTTAGTGAGTCTTCTTCGCTTCGCAATAGCATAAGAAGTGGATAATATTTTTTGAAAAAATGTTTAGTATTACAAAGAGAGATGAAAAATAGAGTCCATTAGACAGCAGACGAAACACCAAATGAAGAACAAGGAAACGAATTGCGTGCATTGTGATTTTGTGGGGTGTCGTGACATTGACTAATTGTAGCTTCACTATCCAACACGACATCCATTTACAATTTAGGTTCTGTGTTAATCTCATCCACCCACGACTTTCGTAATAATATTAAACACGACCATCATTGCCCCCATCATCTGTGCTTTCCAGTCAATTTCATTACGAGTTAGTCACTCACACATACACGTACAGCAGTTGACAATATTAGTGGTGTGTAGAGTTTGCTTTTGCTTATGCGTTCATATTTCATACTCAGGTATTCATGTGGAAATTACAGTCAACCTCGGTTCAGAGTTTCAGTCACTAAAAAGTAAAAGTAACCACTGACGTAATCCTCCATGTTATTCTCGTGCTTCTCGATTTTACACGGCGATAAGAAGGTGATAATTGAATTACTTCGTTCTCTTTGACTGATAATTATAATCACTCCAGTAAAGCTCATACTGTTGTAGCGATTCTCCTGAGTAGAAGCAGCAGCAGCAGAATGCTATATATCTCTATTCTCGCTCAACTCAATTCATTTCCATTCATCTTTGACTTTCTGAAACTCGACTTCTTCGTCTATATGATTCTATGATTGATGAGTTCTTTTACTTGCCTCCTCAATTCTTCGCAACTCACTGTCTACATTCACTTTACGTTTCATTCTTACATAACTCTTTCATCTTTCTTCTTGCCAATCTGCAAAAGAACTCACCTTCAACGAACAACTGTGTACGTGCGGTGTAATACGATGTTCTTGAACTCTGTCTGGGGAAGGACAATCTAGATTCTAGAATGCAATTTAAATATAGCTCACACTCCTCTGCATCTACGAACGCGTAAACGATACCGTTAGTTATTAGAACATCTACCCTTTCATGTCTGAATTAATCTGGTTTTTACCAACAACATCGATAATATATACTGCTATTTACATCTACTAGCTAGTTCAGGTTGTCCGTGTTTTTCTATCGATTGCAGATTGTGTTTTGATTCGCCACAAGCCCCTTTCTCATTAGTTTCTTCAGTGAAATGCTACTAAGTTTCATACAGACTTTACACGGTTAAAATGTCTATCTTCATCATACCTGAACCGTACACCGCAAATTACTTAACTTTCTCAACCGGCACGTACCAGTTTGAGAGCGAATTGGCTTTTTTGATGGATGCCGTAAGTGCATGAACTGTAAGACTGATTGATCATTCTTATATTAAGCATGGTCAGTTGCTAATTGTAAGTTTAAACACGTGTGGTAAGCTAGTGTGCATCGAATCTCGATCCCGCAAAAAGACAGGCTAAGAGAAAAATTCCTTTGAGCCTTCGTCTGCAAGATAAAGTTTAACTCATCTCCAGATGAGTTAGATATTCAAGCTCACGTCTTGCAAAAAGTGATGCTAATGGATTTCGTTCAAATAAATAAATCCTGACTGACACTCTCACTTCATCATTGCTAGTGGTTTATAGTACCATCTGGGTGCACGAGCATATCTGCAAAACAATCCTTCTTTTTCGTCCTCTAGTCTCTAAATGAAATCGAATATGTATAACAAACGCGTATTGTCTGTTTGGTCTACTTCGATTTTCCTCCTTGAAGTCCTGCTGAAAATTATGGCCTCGTCTCGGCCTTTCTCCCTTCCCTTGTCTATGAAAACAAATTTCCCCACTCTTACTGCTTGTGTAGTACAATCTGGCCTAATTAAGCTTTAAATCCGTCCATGTTCATCTACCCGTCTCAAACTGACTCAAACAGTTTCACGTTCTTCCAAACATGATGAAATATTGTTTTCTATAAGTAAAATGTTGATGAGATGTTTGCAATATGATATCCTACCTTGCTTGATGATAATCCAAGCCCTGTGTGTGCTTATGTCGTATCTTTGAATCTGCTTATTATTTCAGTATTACGTCATTAATAAAATTTGAATTTAAATTGGGCTTAATATCAAAACACGAGAAGGAGAGAGATAGAAGGAGAGGAGGAAGTGAGAAGAAGAAGGAGGTGTTGGTAGGATGTAGTGAGTGAGTGTTTGTGAAAATAGTGAG
>JAQGAD010003268.1:0-10724 GCA_034696625.1 Isotomurus palustris
TGTCCTGGTCCTATGTGATTTTATGCTGGGTTTAAGTTTGGTGTATTTTATACTGGAATGTACATTTTATTTACTTCCTCGGTTTAATACTAGAAGGCGAGATCTCGTTTTACCATTTCGTTATATTGAATGAGCCTGCAGATTCTGAATCATCAGCAATTTGTATGACTGTCAAATTAATGTGTGGAAGAATTTGTGGTTATCAACTAGAGAATAAATCTGTGATGATTCATGCTGTGCTGTGCTAGTTTTGCTACAACAAAGTTTGAAAAAAACAAATGAACAAACAAACAAATGAGTTAACGTGTACATCACCAAGTAAGACTTGACATCAAAATTCATATTACAATTAGTTATTACATATGCAGGAGACACTGGTACTGAAAATGTAATGCAGTTTCTTGGGACTCCAGACTCAGATCCATTGTTCAACATGCCCTATTAAGTTTATCTTTATGTTAGCTTCCCACGACTATGCATGTAATTACTGGCTGTGGCTACTAAATGATGTATAAACCTGCTTTATTACAGTATGAGTATTATTAAAAATACTCCGAAAGTTCAAACAAACTTTGCTCTTGAAACTCCTCGTCTTTTCTACCTGAACTCATAGTCAGTACTGTTCATCTTTTTATTGGATAATTTTCTTTGTTATTGATTTTTCAAAATTCTCAGTTCAATCGAAACAGTGCATTAATAAGGTGGTCTAGACATTGAAGGCTAACATTTTAGAATGATCTCCAAGCTGCTCTCGCATATAGAAACCGATCAACATAAACTGATTTTCATTCATCTTCATAGCCTTCCACTTTCCTACAAAGTGTTAAGCTAACCATTAACCGTCATTGTGAGAATAAAATGTTAGTAATGTCTAATAAGATTAATCTCACTAGCAACAGTTCAAATTAAAATATTATCTCGTCATTTCTCTTTCGTCAAAGGGGTGGTATCTGCGAAAAAATAATAAAACGTATTTACCATCTCAATCATTATACTACAGTCACTGTGCTATTAAAGAGGATAGGACTTTCTGGTATTGAATGGAGCTTGACGTACCCTGACCTTTGTACTCTGATATATATTTTTCTTCTGATTTCTTAAGTTTTAGCCCATTGATAATTCGCCTTACAATAAATTTAACACTAAAGAAGTCCAGCAGCAGCTTCTTTGATGACGCATTTGATGTTTTCGGCCTTAGGAGATTAGTTTGCAACAACAAGTATCGTTTCACTGCTGAATCACTGGCCTATTTATTTTGCTCTTCGTCTTTGACGTAATACTGATAAATTTTGTTGTCGGAAGTGTAAAATATTTATCATTTTTCTACAATTCAGTCTTATACACGTACACACAAATTCTTATTCACGTACACACATTCACATTTTAAATCGTGATTGCTTAACAGAGCTCCGTATAAAAACGCCATGCAGGAGTCACTGACAACTGAAGTCGTACTCGTTCAATCCGCTGGTGTCTTGAATACAGTTAACCCGCAACTTAGTTTTGAAGATGAAGAACTTCGTCCTTATTTGCTTTCTCGGAGTGGCCTTTCTAGTCCTTGGGGCACAATCAGGTGAGAACCACACAAGTCTGGTTATAAATAATATTTGTTTCAAAGAAGATTTGTACTTAACAATTAATAATTAATTTCAGCTTGTAACTGCGACTACCACCCAGGTGGTTGCACTATTTCGAGAAGTCCTGGTGCTGGATTCAAGTGCAAGTGCCGATACAGGGGAGCCTGGACGTGTGATGCCCTTACAATCCAATGCGATTCTAGCGAGCGATGTCCTGGAAATTGCTCATCCCGAGAATGCTGTAATAGAGGAGGTGGAGATTGTGGTGGATATTAAAACCACCCGGGGATTGTTGCTTTCCTGAAAACGCAGCAGCAAAAACGTAATCTATAACATTAATAGTTAGACACATAACTTGAATTAGAAATCCGAAGTCTTGTTTTTATTTTTTTTCCTTGCGGGTTGATCTATTCGATTACACCTATTACATAATTTACTTCGTCCTCGTTCACGAATAGACCCAAATAAATACCCGACTTTGTATATTATTGACCGTGTTATTCTGACTTCTAACAATGGGAATATTTGGAGCAGGATTAAAAGTAATTGTTCATTTAAGTGCTTTTGAGTTTCAGAATAAATGTATGTGTAAATTAATAAATGAAACGAAATAAAGACTGTTTGAACCTTTAACGATCTTGAAGATTTATAGCATTTGAACTAACTGTTATTATACTTGCATGGGAACTGATAAGAATCAAGAAGTAACAAAGTAGGAATTCTGGATGTGAGATTTGAGAAGCTGAAAGTTATATTTCATCTGGTTATACTTAAGTGGCTCATGACTCCAACGTTAATGATCACTGGTGGAACCCGACAAGTCGACTCATTGTTAATGCGTTCGGTTTTTGGGAGTTATTTCTTGCCAAATAAATAGAACGATAGGTTAATTTCCAAACAAGTTCTTTATTTATTTAAAGCTGCACATTAAGTATTTATAAAGCGAGCTTATTGAACGAATTCAGACTCATCTTCAACGTTGAAAAGTTCGGAATTTGGCTTAGAACTTGGAATGAATGTATGAGTACTTATTCATTTTTAGATCTTTGCTGTTCTCGTAGCATCCTTTTTCTTGCAGCACTAATCCAAATGGTTCGGCAAAAGAAGTGAGCACAATCAATGGCCAATGAAAAGTGAAAAAATAACAGGAAGTTAAAAAATATCGTTGTTAATCTGTGCCAAACCCAAATACACGAATTCGTTTGGAAACCGATGGTCGGTATCGCAGCTTTCACGTACTCTTCTGGTGATGGTGTCAAAAAAGACTTGACATCAAATTTACTCATCTTCGTTGTTACATATCCGGGCGACTGGTACTGAAAAATTAATCCAGTTTCTTTGAACTCCAGACTCAGGTCCATTGTCAGCTTTTCCATGTAGCATTTTGAAGCTGAGTACAGCGAAAAGTATGGAAGTCCCATAATTGAAGCGAATGATCCAACATTGACAATTACTCCTTTGTTCTTCTGCAGCATCTGAGGAAGGATTGAGTGCGTCATAATCGTCACTGCGTACACGTTGATGTTAACCATAGAAGTAATGAATTCGGGCGATACAGCGTCAAAAGTGGCTGGATATTTGTAAGACTTTCCCACGTTGTTGATGAGAATTCCGACATCCATGGAGTTCAGAAATGATTCCAACTTTTTGGCGTATTCTTCTGGAGGCTGACTGAAATCGACAGTGAGATAAGCTGTCTTCACTCCAAAGTCTTCTTGAATCTGATCACAAAGATTTGATAATTTCTCCTCAGTTCGCGATATCAAAGCCACGTTAATTCCCATCTTAGCGAAGGCCCGTGAATACTCCAATCCGATTCCATCAGTAGCTCCGGTGATTACAGCCCACTCGCCAACACTTTTTAAGTCAACATTTCCCCAGATAAGTCGGCCAAGGAATGTGTCGTATACTACATTAAAAGTCTTTCTTATAACGGGGAATATGAGAATCCATACCAAAAACAAATTGAAAGTGGAAAAAGGACTTCCACCACACAAACAAAATGATGCAGCCAACGGAGGCACAATTAATTCAGAAAAACCAAAAACAAATGCATTCTGAAAATTGATCATTCTTAGCTTTCAGATTTTACAAGAAATTGAAAACTATACGATTTTAGGTGCTTAGGAGTGCAGAGCAGTTTGTTGGTCAGTGTCTGTTCCAACAGAATGAACGAGGGTTCACCGAATGGTCAAAGAAAGTTGGTGCAAGTTTTATTTTAACAATTTTGCTTGTTTGAATAGTTGCTTATTTGCGTATGTAGTGTGGAATTATTATTAGTGGGATGCATTGAAAACGCAAATCTCTCTCCAATATTCAGTTTCAGAACAAACTGCGGTTCACGTGTAATTAACACATGTTCACACGCATCACATTGAAATTCATATTATTTCCCATGGTTCAAGATTTTAAATCAAGTCAGATTATTGACTAACTTCACTCTGTTGCATAAAGCTTAAAAGCTCTGTCTTAAACCTTGAGCTTATGTCTTGAGATTTGAGAATTTTATTACTGCTTCACACAATTTTGAATTATCTATATACTTATCATTTTGATGTGTTTGAAATTAGCTCTACCTCTACCTTTGTTTCATACACACGATACGTCACAATCCCTTCGTAATAGAGGTAATCCGACATAAATAAAATAATATGAGAAATTGTTCGAGAAAAGACACATGGATTCATTTCTTACCCACAGAAAACTACTGCAGCTACGCTTGCTCACATTCACTCTCATAGTTATTTCTTATGTTTTAAAGTTTATTTTTGTTCATTTTCCGTTTTTGCTTTTACTAACTCATCTCCCATTTGCAGTTCTTTCTTTTAAACTGAATGAGATTTCTGACATTCAGGAATTCTATAGATTCCTCCCTTCTCAATAATTTTAATCTTCATTGTTATTTAGTATATACGATAGAAAGTGGATGATGAGGGAGATGAGTGGGAACTTGGGAACTTCTGCTTTTGTTTCTTGCAAATAATTCTACCCTATTTATTTATTCGTGATTCTGAAGTTTAGATGAATCTTGTATAATTAGTCATGAGAAATACATGACTTCTTCGAACGATAACTGTCCAGCCTCACTCGCATGTGCGGTTTCAAATAAAGTTACTGGATCTCACACAGACACCAATTTCAAAAGTGTGTATTTTATATTTCTGTAATGTTGTTTTATTAATTCAGCACCATGGTCTTTAACAAATAAACTCTTATTATTGGATGTGTATGTGTAATTTACATTAAATATAAATAATAAAGTGGCAGATGACAAAAAGCTGCTAAATCAAAAGTAACAAAGTAAGACAGTTGCTACTTGGAAATTTAAGTGTCACAGGATGAAGAAGAAAATAATCCGAAATGTATCTGTGGAGTTTCTTTAAATTCAACTTCGTTTGGCAAACACTGCTTCATCTTCTCCCCACAAATCATACCTGTGTTAATTAATCACCAAACATTGTAAAAAACCTCATTAAAAATCTCCATTAATTCTGCGTCTCCTTACCAAGGGCCGTTTAAATTGCCAGTCCTCTCTGATTTCTGGTAAGTCCTGAGAATGATTCTATTCTCTGATCGAACACTCATAAGTCCCTTGCTTCTGCTTTCCTTTCCGTAAGAAACCATTGCAGCTGCACTTGAAGGATGACTCACTCTGTAGGTGTCCTTGTTCCCTGACGTTCCCTTATTCACCGTCGCTACTTGAAGACTACGAAGGTCGCTTCCCTTTGAACAACTCTTTTTGCTTACACTTTTCACTTTACTTTCCCTTTCCGCCCCTACTTTCTTCTTGGGCTCTTCAGAATGCACCGATTTCCGATCCGATTTCTCACTCCTCCCTCCTCCTTTGATTTCTTTCCTCTCATCTCGTCTAACCTTCGTCGTACTCTTTGCAATGGCATTTGGCAGTGGGGGTGGAGGGGGTGGGGGCAACGGTGGTAGATTTTCAAACACGCTACTTCCTTCCCCCAAACTTTCTCTTTCCAGTTGATCGAATATCTTTCCTGTGTGTGAGTTAAGTGTGTTCTTCTTCCCAACCATCGTGCTGTACTCGCTTTCTTCCAATTCTTCTTCTTCAATTACATTGGAATTGGAATTGTGCTTGGCTTCTGTCTTCAGGTTCACACGAACGAGTGACTCGTGTGATCCCCACAACGACTTTTCCTCATCAAGTCTTTCTCCATCGGCATAATCAAAAGCGTCTCGTAAACTTTGACCTCGTTTGCTTCGGTAGCTCCTGTCGCTTCGGCCAGAAGAGCCGAGGATGAGGGATTTGGTTCTGTTGAGCAATCGTCTGAATAACATTGGCTTCTCGCCTTCATCATCCTCGGAGTCGTACATGTGGTGAACTGGAATGGTTCTTCTGCGGGAGGTCGAGCCGTGGTAGCCTCCACGAGTGCTGCAAGACCGAGAGACGCTTTTGGGGGAAGGAGTGTGCGAACCTCCGCTGCTGGAACTCATCTGACCTTCGTTGCTTCTGGGGGAGATTGAGCAACTGCCGAAGCTCATTGAACGGGTGATGCTTCGGGAGTTCATGGCTCCTCGGGAGTTCCCAAAACTCGTGTTGGTTGTGTTGTGACGGAAGTAGGAAATGTTTCTGGAGGCTGAAGTGATGGAGGTCAGTGGGGGAACTGGAGATGACGTGTCTGGGTGGAGGAGGTTGTTGTTAAGGTGGAGAAGGAGCAAGGGATAGCTACAAGGGATAAATGAGTTGTGTTGTACTTAATGAGATATATGACTGCAGTTGTGGACTTAATTAGTTTGTTAATTAATTAATTACTTAAGATTAAGTGTGTCTTAGGTTAAGTAAGTTAGTGCGGAGACTAGAAATTGGAGTCTATGAGTCTGAGGACATGACGAAGGCTTACCTACTGCTACCCAATCTACTTTGAGGGACATTAGGTTGGAGGTGGTGATGGTTGTGATGGTGGACATGCACATTTTTCTCTGAAACGGAGTCGTTGTAGTCGACGTCGACTTCTTCTTCGTCGTAGTAGTCGACATCGGGAAGAGTGAGGGTGTCTTCACTTCTCGCACCTGTGTGACTTCCACTCACTTTTCCGTGGAATATTCCAGAGTCCTCGTTGCTGGACGAGTAGTTTATGGCGAGCTTTGAGGAGGAACGAGGCTGGACTGTTGCATAATTGTCTAAAGAGGAATAACAGCAGAGTAGTGTTAATAATAGGGCAATTCATGTGCTTAAGCTTAGTGCAGTTAACCTTTGTCTGCGTTGTGATGTTGCATTGCAGTGAAGTTGTTTGAGGGGGGCAGTGGGGGTGGCAGTGGAGGTGGAAGGGGACTGTTGCACTGCGTGATGCGTCCTTGGGATTCTGCTTCGATACTTTCTTCAGTGAGGATTATCGTTTTGTTGTCCTCGTCTTGTTCCTGGAATGCTTGGGCTCTTCCTGTGGGACCGATGTATGCTCCGGGAAACCAACCAGTTCGACCTGATCGAAGGTTTTCTCCGTATTGCCAGCCTCCTTTGTTAATTCCTCCTACAAATTAATTAATTAGTTTATATAGTACAGTTTAAGTTAGACTACAGGAAAGTAATTGTTTTTGGTTTATTTTTTATTACCGCTTAAGGCGAGTAAGTCTCCTTCATCGAACTCAAGAAGATTTGAGTCTCGTCTTGCATTGCTGCTTTGGCTGTGATGGTAAGCGTACAAAGCTTTGGCGTACTTCTGTGAATTTTGCTGTTGCTGTGATCCGATCGGAGGGGAGTTTAAGGAACTCTCGGACTTCGAAAGAAGAGCCATCGATCGTTTCTTCATGTTGTTGTTACTGTTAGCACTGTTGGCTGTAGAGACTCCGCAGTTGTTGCATCGGTTGCACAAGTGTCCTGCACTTCCAGAAGAACTCACGGATTTTTTCATGCCTCTGGGAACTCCTCCTTGGAATGGAACGACTGCCTGTAGAGTTTCATGAAGAATGGGAAACTTAAAATTACACACACTGATTACAGTTTTTGTTGAGTTAAATTACTAATAAATTACTTGCGAGCTCCCAATTGAAGAATTAGTGGAACTTTGTTTCTCTTGCAAAAACTGGGATTTCAAGTTGTTTGCCGTAATATTCCATCTTTCAACGGCTCCTTTCAGAAGTCCACATCCACGTCCATATAAATTAGCATATTGCTTTGCGATACTCGCCTGTCTCTCGAGAATAAATGTGTATCGTCTGCTTTCCATTTCATGTGCCTGGTAATTAAGTAAATTAAGTGTAATAATAAAATTAATAATGAAGCGTAATATTTATTCTTTGCGCCTTTAATTTTATAACCTCTTGAGTGTGTTGCTCAAAAAACGCTTGGATCTTTGCTCTCTCTTCTTCATAGTTTTGCAACCCTTTGATTTCCTTGTCTAGTCCTTGTGTGGACGAATAATGCGACCGACTCTTCTTCTTCAGCTTTTTAACGGTAGAAGCTGCTTTTGAAAAGTTGTCTAGTCTGTGTTTACTCGTGGAAATGAATTTCCTCTGGGTTGTCTAAAAATATATATATAAATAGAAGCTCAAGCTATAAACTCTGTTTCATTTAAATTGCTGTATACATTTTTACAATAATGGAATAGTGAATTTTGTATTTCTGGGTAAAGCTTAAGAATTCTTTTCTCACCTGAATAACTTCTCTATCCTTGTCCAAATTGGCTTCAATAGGAACAATGTAGTCGACATAAAACGCCTTCAACTGCAAACACACAAAACACGATGAGTCGGTTAAATTGGATTAGGAGACCACAAAAGTGCCCATTCGTCGGGAATATTCAGGGAGGAAGATTTTTATTACACACACCTTTCTACATACACTATCTATTTCTAGATATCTCACTGGTAATTAATTTTATTATGTTCTTCTCCCCTGAGCATTCTTAAAAAATCGATTTCACTTACAACTTGCAACTGCCCTGTGTGGATTTCCTTACAGACCGATGCCATTTCTTCCAGACACGTACCTACGAATTAAGAGTAAGAAGCTCAAGTGATGATAAATGTTGTAAGCATGCCTATGCATTCTTTCTTATATAAATCATAGGCGTTATTAAGTTGAAGTCTTATGAATGTCCTTGATCAAACTTTAACCCAGATTCGTTTAAAATTAATCGCGAACTCTTAGTAAATTGTATCAATTATTAAATTAATTTACCCAAATCATCTTGAGTCCCCGAGCACTTCGTGTGACTCGCAGTATTGCTTCCGGGTTTCTTCCTTGATGCAATGAGTCTCTGAAGAGACTCCAAGTACAAGGAAGAAGCGGCTGATGATCCTATAAAACATTTAAGAGGCTCTTTATTAATTAGCCAATTGTGTAAGTTGCATCTTCAAGCATCCTCGAGTAATTTGTTTGTTGTACGGCGAGGTAAGTAGCTGTAATTTATATTGATTATCTTATGTTTAGTAATACCATGAAGGGCCTTCAAATAAGCCTTGGCAGAAGTGACCAAATCTCTCGCACACGGGTTGAAGTTCTCAAGGAGATTCTGTATTTAATAAGCACAAGATTAATCAGTACACACTACACACATGTGTGCCTCTTGATATTGCAATATTAAATAGTGTGTATCTTATATTAATAGCGTCCTTTCACTTTCATATATTAAATATATCTTCCTCATTCCTTTCTCATGTATGCGCGAGATAATGATGAATGGTAAATAATAAATTAAGACAATTAAATATTTTCGTTCTTACCTTATAAGTGAGTTCGATATTTGCCTTGTGGAGAGTAAACTCACCAGGCTCCATATTATTTCGACGGAGGAATGTGTCTCCTTAGGTATTTAGTGATTCCTCCAACAACACTTCACTTGAGGTTGAGCACATAAACGAAGTGTATAAACTTCGTACGGACGAACTTTGAGAACGAGAACCCTTCCTTCTTGTCAAAAGTCTTGAGTATGAATGAGCGAGAGAGAGTCGTTTACAACAACTTGTCTCAGGTTTGCTACATGTTAATCGTAAAGTATTGGTTTTGTGTGGTGTGAATCTAGCTGAGGTTTGATTTGATGTAGGTCGTCGGTGCAGATAGGAACAAGAATGAAAGTGTCTTGGGCTGTTGTGGCCACAATGAGACACCTGCAATAACCGCAACAACTAAAGATTACTTTGCTCTTGCTGGTGTACATACACTTCCTACCTTACAACGGTGAGGAGCCGGTTAGGTCGGATTTACTTAGAAAGTACGTACCTAAGTGGTCTATTACACAGCGTGTGTGTGTCTTTATGCAAATTAAAGAAAAGAATTGCATTCATTGCCAAAGTGTGGATGATCAGAAATGATCTTAGCAAGACACTACAGATACAATTGCAGTATTCCGAAGAAGTGATAGTGAAGTAAATTGAATAGGAGATTTGATAGCTAGACTCTAGACTCTATAGACTAACTAGACTCATCTCAGGCTTATAATGGTAGGATATTGATTTTTAATGAAATGAAGATGTGTATACTATGGGAGTTGGATGATGATGAGTGACATTGGTGACACAATGTTACGTGGTTTGGCTTTCAAAAGGAATTGAATAGTGAATGGGGTTTAGTAATTTTATATTTTACTTTTGAGACGTGCGAGTGAGTGTCTGTGTGCTTAGGTTGTTGTTGGCTTGTGAAGTAATCTTTAGTCTTAGGTAAGTAAGCCTTGGATGGGAATCAACATTTATTTTATGTGGAGTCAATAGAAGAATGTCAATCATTTTTATGAGTGAGTGACAGGTAAATGTGGAATAGAGTGTGGAGGCACAATAAGTGAAGTAGCTCAGATGTGTTTACACGTATGTAGGTGTGTAACAATAAGAATGTGAGGTGGATAATTACTCCGTAATGATTGGTTATTAATAGGGGAGTTAATTACTTAATATAGAATGTAGAAGGTTCGCGAGATGCTTCATTAAGGTTGATTTATGGCTTGAGCTCTTTTTTAGCCTTCAGAGGTTCTTACATTCTTACATTGGAATTTTTAATCTACACATTCGATCTTAACTGAATGAAATATTAGGCGAAATCTCTACACGCGTTCTTTATTAAATTTTAATCTGAAATAATAAACTGTTGTTAATGAAGAATAAATATTGAAAAATCTCTTAGGTCAATGTCCAATAATGTTCAAAAAATATCAATTGAAATCTCTGTATTCAAAATGAAACAATGAACTCAAT
>JAQGAD010003269.1:0-10723 GCA_034696625.1 Isotomurus palustris
GAGTCTCAACTGAGCAGTATGAGTCTCAACTGAGCAGTATGAGTCTCAACTGAGCAGTATGAGTCTCAACTGAGATACATATGATACAGTCCCAAAAGGTGGAAATGAGTTACGTGTGGCCGAAATGGGTTTCGAATGGCAGGAATGGAACCCAGATAACCATTCGGCACACTACCACTTTAGAATTTATGCATGTGTTTCTCAGTGTTGGCTCGAGCTTTACAGTATGCAGCATGCTGATTGCTGCAAACTAGGTTAAAACAAATGCAATGTAGCACTTGAACTGCTTCTGTATTGCTCCTTTTCCAAATTTTTTTGTGGCAAAATGGTACATGATCAATAACAAATACATAACAAATTAGGGTTCTTAGACAGGTTATTAATTTTAAAATATCACGATATAGAGAATTCAAGCATATGAATGCCGGATTCGACAACCATTCCTCTTTGTCAGCACCGGGGTCTACCGTTTCAGTTCTAGAGGAACTTGAAAAAGCTTGGTTTTACAACTACAATGACAATGAGACTCTTTCAATCGACGTAGGAAAGCCGTGTACATGCCACATGCATTAATTGCTCTTGTTCAAGCTTGTATTTCAAAACTTATGTGACAATGTTTTACGTTTTTGATAGGTGCTATACCTGCAGGAAATAAAAAGAACGGTAAACCAGCTTTCGTACAGCGAGCAGCTACTGTTGCCGTCGTCGATTCAATGTACAAAGCAGTGCATGAAGTGGAAGCATTTCGACTTACTCATGTTTTCTACCAGAAAAACGGAATAACTGAAAGAACGCTTCAAAACCCCAGATGCTTGCCCCTAAAAAAGTTCAAAGCGAGCGAACGTCTTATAAAGCACAAAGCGATCCTGGGTCGGATTCGGATCGGAAAGTATTGTCGGAGATTTTGCAGCACTAGAAATTCCCGAACAAGACTACAGCATTTTGACCTACAGTGGTATTGTAGCCGAAATTGCAAAATTGCTGCAGAGCCTTAAGTACAGTAAAGTAAATTCTACCATAATGATCCGTAGCCCCCAAATATATTACAGACAATTTCAAAAGATGCCTTGAACACTGAATACCTTTTTGAAACAGTACAAGAAGATTCAAACCCCACCATTTGAATTCAAAAGTCTCAATGGAACATATGACATTTTTCATTTCGGAAAGCGATGAATTCATGTATTTATTTACAGAATAGTTAGTAAAAATATCTAACAAATGTGTGTAAAATAAAATAAACCAAATAATCCAATTCCTTCTCACAACGACAATACTGACAATGGCACAATTACATGGCACTAGTACAGAACGTTCAGTGGTTTCGTATACATTACAAGTTTTTTGGTTGATCCTGGTTAGCAATACAAAAATTCTGCGCTTTTTCTAAGCTCAACCGGTTTCTTTTGTGCGTAATGATCCCTAATATTAGTGTATGCTGGTAAGGCGACCTGAGTGAGTAGACCGGCAACACTAGCTTATAATAGAACTGTAATAATTACTTTATTACTTAAATATAACAATTAGGAAATGCCAATAAATGAGAGAGACACAGTTGGTAGATTTAGACCAAATGTGTGTGTCGAAGTACGCCTAATCTTTACTCAAAGACTTCCACACTCAACTACTGTAGAAAACACGTGACAGTACAGACGTACTGAGAACAAGTCTAACTTGAGACACTACATTCTGTTCCCCTTGATAAGCTACTTTCCCCTAGTCTGTTCTTTGTATAATCCAAGCTCGCGACGTTGACGTTGTGGTCAGGAACTATTCAGACTTGACTGGTCGAGAGTGGACTCTTCATCCACTGGAACTTCTAGTTCTTCAAAACCTTGGAACGGCACAGGAACGCCAACGGGACTATTCTTCACGACAATAGCTTCTGGGGTATGGAAGGGAGTCTTGGGTGCAGGAGATGCTGGAACATTGAAGTCGGCGATGACATAATTGGATTAAGAAGTTGACAACGCTCGAGTTTCACCACACAGCATGTGATCCACGTGAAGCTTCATGACACAGTTACCGACTTCGACTTGGTATGACACAGGTCCTACAGGCTTCACTATGCGACTTAGTGTCACTTTGGCTGGTCCTTGCTGAAAGTCTGCACCCATACTTGCTGACCGTTTTGGAACTCACGGACGGGCTTATTGTTGTTGAACTGTAGCGGAAAGTTGCACCAACATCCGGAGGGATCAGATCAAGAAGAGTTCGAGTTTTCCTCTTCATCAGGAGTTCACAAGGCGGCACACCCGTGGTACAGTTTGGAGTGACCCGGTAATTCAACAAGAATTGACACAACGACAAATTAACATCCTTAACCTCTCTGGCGGACATAGGTTCCTTGGACAAAACGCTCTGCTTCACCATTGGATCTTGGATGATATGCACTACTTGTAGATTGAAGAACTCCATTCTCTGAACAAAACAATTTGAATTCTTTTGAGACAAACTGAGGTCCATTGTCGGAAATGATTGTCTCGGGAATTCCAAATCTGGAAAAACTATCACGAACAAACTCGATACCTTTAAACGATGCTGTGTTGTTTCCCATTTTATACACTTCAGGCCACTTGAAGTATGCGTCTGCAATGATAAGCCACATATGTCCTTTAAACGGGCCTGCCAAATCCATATGAATCCTCTGCCATGGTCGTTTTGGGTATTGCCAGGGATGTAAAGGGGCTTCTGCAGGATTCGGACGATTAACTGCACATGATGTACAAGATTTGCTATGGCTTCGATATTGCTGTCGATCTTCGGCCACCAAACATACTGACGGGCCATAGACTTCATTCATACGATTCTGGGATGGGTCTCATTTAGCAAAGACAAAACACTGCGTTGAAGTACAGACGGAATAACTACACGTAGTCCCCACATGAGGATACTATCTTCCACACTATATTCATGACGATGAATGAAATACCGTCGCAGATTGTTAGGAAGGCTTATCTGCTTCTCCGGCCAGCCATGATGAACCAATCGAATGACTGCTGACAACAATTAAGTCTGGACAATGCATCCGCGTTTCCATGTTGCTTGCTGTTGCGGTATTCAATCTCGTAATTGAATCCACTTAAATACAGTGCCCAGCGATGAAGACGATTCGCAACTTAAGAAAGGCACTTCACGATTGCTTCCAAAAATCGCTAAGAACGGGTCGGTCACTAAGATGAATCGACAACCATACAGGAACTGAACAAACCGCTTCACCCCAAACACAATAGCAAGACCTTCTTTCTCTATTTGGGAGTATCTTGTTTCCGTGTCGGAAAGAGTCTTCGACGCATACGCTATTGGTCTTTCACTTCCGTCTTTGTAACGGTGGAACAAGACGACACCCAGTCCAACTGAAGATGCCTCACAAGTGATTCCGATTGGAAGTGTTTGGCTGAAGTGAACTAAAAGTGGTGAGGACGAAACACACTTTTTAACTTCATCAAATGCAGATTTACACTTACTATTCCATGTCCATTTCACACCAACACGAGTGAGTGTGTTCATAGGTTCACAAATCGTTGATAGATTTGGAACGAACTGAAAGAAATAGAAGAAATTGACAAGTCCATGGAATGACTGGACTTCTTGAACATTTTTTGGTGCATTAATGGACATCATTGCACTTACTGTTGAGTGCTCGGTGTGAATTCCTTGTTTACACAGAATCTGTCCTAGGAACTTCACATTGTCCTGCATAAACACACACTTAGAACGAGACAAACGATAATTACATTCGCGCATTTGTTGTAGTATACGACGAATAGTTGAGAGGTGCTGAATACTGTCCAGAGCCAATGACATCGTCGATGAACGAACCTGCCATTAAAATTCCTTTTAGGAGAGAATCCAGTAACTCTTGGAATATTGCTGGAGACGACGCAATACCCTGAGGAAGAACGTTGTAACGAAAGAGACCATGGTGAGTGTTTACAACCAGGAACGTCTTTGAGGATTCGTCGCTTTCAACTTGGTTGAAAGCATTCGTACCGTCCAACTTGGAGAACGAATTTCCACCTGAAATTGACTCAAGCAAATCCTCCACACGAGCAAAAGGATACTGAGTAACACACAATTGATTGTTAATTGTCCTTTTAAAGTCACCCGTAATCCTCACTTTCATATTGGGCTTAGGAACACAAACAAGAGGAGACGCCCAATCGGAGTGTTCGATTCTTTCAATGACACGTCCAGGTTCATTCGCCCTCCGTGATCTTGTTGATCGAGAGCTTGAACATATGGAAAAGTTGGACACATCTTTCTAAACGAACTGTACTTGAAGGCAACCTAACAAGAGTTTCACATTTATTCATTCTGTTTCATATGGTTACAGTTTCACACAAAAATTCATTTGAGATTTGGTATTGTCATTCCTTGCTGTTCATCATCACGTTACAGGATGCAAAGCTTTTAGTATGGACTCAAAATTGAACAAAATTGGCAGAATATCCTTATTCCTATTCATCAACCACCTCCTTACTGCATCTTTCATTTTGTTCGGAAGTGCATTCCCTATAATAAAATATTCATTCCATTTATTTCTGCGTATTATGAAAATCAGTTTAGACAAAGGTCGGCCAGTATTAAACAGCAACAGGTGATTTTTAAAGATTCCTGTAATTCTTCAAAAACACGTGCATCACGTTTTCTTTATGTCATCAGCCATCTTGATATTAGATTTTTGTGAAATTTCAAGGTACTTAGCTTGGTTATACATATAGGGACTAAAGCATTTGATTAAGATGTTCCAACGAGTACGTCCAGGAAAAACTGCTCGATACTGCTCAATTGCCTCCAAGCTTCTTAACGGAAGCAGCATATAGATCAAGGTTGCGAAAATACTTCTTAACTTTTACGATGCGGGACATTAATGGCTCCGGTGTCATCCGCTTTCCAATCCGCATTAGGTAGAGGTAAGAGGAGAGACAGGAGGTGCCCGCGTATTGCGTCGACGTCTGCCCGTGTGAGCTACTTTGTAGTCCACGGCAGGAATAGCGCGAATGCGAGAACTAAGTCGCTGTTGATGCGAGGCGTCGCTGTCTTTCTCGTCTAGTCCTGGAGACGGTGAAGAAGAAACTCCATCCAATCCCGTCGGCTCTACAAAAACAGGAACCGAAGGTAAGTACTGGTTCATTGTAAAAATGTCATGAATTGAATGATTTTGAAGTGTCACGAAAGCATCAGCAGCAGAAGAAGTCGTTAGAGAAGCCTAGGAGTTGCGAAGGACATCCACACGAACGAGTGAAGGAATTGGATCCATCAGGTACCCATTTACCTGAGGTGCCCGTCGATGAAGACACCGTCGCCAATGTTGGATAATGACAGGACCCTTCACACTTCCGTCTTCAGAGGTAACCGCGATACTGAGTCCATAATTGCATCATGATTGTTTTCAACGACTTTGGTTGACCTCAGAATGACGAAAATAGCTGGGCTGGCAGCATCCTTCCTTGTGAAGAAGGATTTGATGTCTATCTGGATGAGAAAATCTTCAAGGAGGATTTGAAGCATGATGTCCGCGGATAAAACCTGCGGATGGTTCCTGCCTGTAATTGGTGGGATGAGCCTTGACGTACCCGTTGTTAGCACGTGAGTGACGTGGAGATCCAAAGCGGACGCTTCTTTTTTGTGCGCTTGCGGACGAGGTAAATACTGTCGCACAGGAAACTTTTGTTGACCTGGAACTGAAAATAAGGGAACGCTGAATCTGTCAGTGCTCTGCGTGTAACGTGGTGTGAACGTTTAGGAAACTCCCTGCTAAGTCGGTTGTTGTTGGACCAGACAATGTGGTCTATGGGAAGTGACAAAGGCTGAAATGAAGCTGAAGGAGGCCTTACGAAGTAGTATGATGTTCCGACTGAGGGACGACGTTCAGTCCTAGTTTGCCTTCCTGTAGACGTGCTTCATTGATTGCGAGAATTTGTGATATTATTCTGCGCTTTGATGCTTGTTAGCGTCATCCCGATTCCGAGAGGAAAGCGTGTCAGACAAAGTGACAATCCTTCGGAAGTATTAAGTATTCCCATTAATTAGGAGAAAAAGACGAACTGGAAAAGTGAATTTGGAATCCCTTGCTTGAGTGTCTTGCTACTGGCTCGAAGGATTCCGCTGAAAAGGTAAACTCTGTTGACCCTGAGCTTGTCCTTGCTGTTGTTCGTGATTATCATTTAAACTGTTGTTTGCCATGTTTTCGGGAGGAGGTAGATTAGGTCTTTCCTGTTCTCTGCGTGTCACATGACGTGTTCGATTACGATAATCCCTTGGGTCGTGAGACTTGTTACGACAGACTGAGCACCATTGCTTGTTGCTGGCACTGGTGGATGCGGACTGAGTTGGAGATGAAGGAGGTACCAGTTGCGATGAGGACTCCAATGTTCCCTCTGAGGGGCGACTTTCGTTCCTGTTGTGCCAACCAGATGATGTAATTCGCTTACGACGGAGGTAAGACTCCAGGTGTGCTTGAATTTGTGAAGCTGATTCGAGCTTCGTGTCTGAATTCTGCTTTGAATGTTTGCTGGCTGCATGTGACGTCGTCTTCATCTGCTGTAGATTTTGAAAGACGACCGCGTGCATATTACGCAGCTCTGAGGTGAGTGTGTCCGATAAATCTTCCGCAGTCGCTTGAAGACGTGCTAATTTCTCTTTCTCTTCTAGAAATAATTTCTGTGAGGACTCTTGAGCTTTCAAAAGCGTCTTTGGCGTTTCCGCGTTGACTGCAAGCGTCCTTTCGTGCAGCGCACTTACTCCTGCTTGAGATATGGTAGCTTGTTGAATTATATTGGCGCATTCCTTGAAAATCTTCTTAATTTGTTTCGCAACGTGCCCCTTGATATGCTCAGAGAAGCGTTGACGATTTGAATTTTCTGTGTACGTCTTTTGCAGCGTCCCACCAAGGGACGTACGGCGAATCGGCGTTGGGAGTTGTGATGCCATGACCTCCAGGAAGAGTTTA
The DNA here is from genome assembly GCA_034696625.1 of Isotomurus palustris. Taxonomy (NCBI): domain Eukaryota; kingdom Metazoa; phylum Arthropoda; class Collembola; order Entomobryomorpha; family Isotomidae; genus Isotomurus; species Isotomurus palustris. Next base: position 6,956 of record JAQGAD010003269.1, read on the forward strand.
TGCCAGAAAATGCAAAATACTCTTACCAGAAAACAGTCGACAATGTAGGCCCATGCCAGGAGAAGAAGAGGAACACCCAAATTGACAAGTAACCACATCGATGGGTTCCTCATGACGACGAGGTGCCCTGGACTTTGCTCCCTCAAGACTGGAAGTGGCTTTGAAGTGACGTTTAGAAGCAGGTCACTGGTACGTGCGATGAGAGACGGCACTGTCTGTAAGGACGGCATCACTGAACAAGTTCGTGTGACACTTTGGTTTTGTGAAACACGTGTGAAATTTTTAAGTTAATTTTGCGTGTCTAATTAGATCCCTTGGACAGAGGGTTTCGGCACCATTGTAACGGTAACTTGTGGAAGTTCATTTATGCTGAGTCCCAGTATGAGAGACTTCGATGGATACTCAATGAGGTACCGTGAAACGGGTACTCGGTGAGATAAGAGTTATGAACTTGAATGCCAGGAAGCTAAGCCGTTCTGGTTCGTCGGTTCCACTGCAGGAGGATCCGGGCGTCCTTCTGGAGGGGGAGTGGTTCTCCTGGAAGAGGGGCAGTCCGGGTCTCGCGTTGGGAAATAATTAGAACACGGGACTCGCGTGTGATACGTGACTAACTTATTTAGTAAGTAAAAGATGTCCACATAGGAGGAGAGATTAGACTGAATTGAGCCTGAGAAGGAGTTTTTAGGGGAATGTCATGGAAAGTTGGCTGACGTGGAGTTCCACGTAGACACTAGGGAAATGAGGGTGATGAACTAGACCTTGACTTTATAGTCAGGAGGATAGATAGGGAAATCCAAGGACTGATAGGATAGGGGAATAGATGGACTTGGGTTACAATGTTTGGGTATTCAACTACAGAAAAAGGGACATTGGCTGAACAAATACATTTCTCTAGCGCTGTATTGATTCTGTTTTGCACAGCTATTGGTTTTTTTCTGGTAGTATGTTAAAATCACTCATTTATTTCCAACAACGGGCTACATAAGTCGCTTTTCCCTCGAAAGCTGACCTAGGAGGAAGCAAGGGACACTACTTCCCTCCCAGAAGGATCGAATAGCGCCAAAACAGTTTAACCAATTTACAGGAGCATACAGTATAAGAGCAATGCAGCTTACATTGTAGAATTCTTTTTTGCTGAATAGCGAACACTGATGTTAATGAGAGCCGAATACAGGCTGCAAATCAGAGCAGACGCTCCCAAATTGACCCTATTAAAATCATTTCGTCTGGTTCTCCAAACTTGGCATTTAACTACGTGATATAACTGCACCTTCTATTATTTAGTGCGTCATCCAGCACTACCGGAATCATCAGTACGGGATTGTAGATTAGGTTCATTGGTTTTTAAGTAATTTTAACACAGTACGGACTCCGAAACATGGACACAGTCCCAGTCCGGACAAAACCCTTGGGATCACGAATTGGGGGGTACTACAATACAACGCGCCAAAATCAGATACATCAGAACCAACATAAGTAAAACATGTACACAATCATTTCGCAATTTCTGAATCTTAACGCAACATCACCTAGCCTTGCAATAAATTAGTTCAACAGGTGTAGAATATTGTTGTCTGCATATGGTACATGGTCGTCTAACATGTACACAATGGATTGAATATGGCATTAGCCACTGAATCCATTCTTATCGAATTCCTTGAATCTTAAATACATCACCGTCATTTCCTTTTTTTGGCCTTACCTACAAAGTGACTCGAGTGGTTGGTGGGGAATTGCTTGTATGTGTTGTTCTAGGATTTACTGCGGAATTTCTAGGAAAATCTGCTGTATATAAAACTGCTTACTTTTGTTTATAAAACTTTTTGAACGCTGCTTAGTGCACACTTGAATAAATTTAATTTTCTTCACTCAACACATTTTAAACAAGCCCCATCTACAATAAAAGTCAACTCGTTGGTTAGGGACAGCTTGATCTATCTCTATCAATAAAAAAATCCGGTAAGTTCGATTTTACATTGAAGGAAATATGTATTTACCAGTTTGAAATCTGGAATCATTTTCCTGAAAGATAACTCTCCAAGTAATGCATCAGGTTTAAACAGTTTAATAAAAGTGGCGATTTCGTTTGGTTTTTACTTTGTGGGGCTCCATTAAACTGCAGTCCTCTACCAGGAACTTTTTTCAGAGGGTTGATTTTGTTTTTCCAGGTAAAGATATACTTCACAGTGTTTCCAATCATGAGCATAAAAGTCCGAATACAAGTTCACCATCTTGGTTTCTTTTTAAAATGTTTGGTGATAAACGCTGATATTTTATATGTTATAAGTTCACTTGTTATCCTAATGAATTTTTTAGTGTGCATCAGAATGAAGATTGTTCTATTGATCATGTTGGTCATGTGCTTTCAAATGAGCTACTGCGAACATAACCTTAAATTCTTCTTCGGTGATGACGACGAAGTGACAACAGAAGAATCCACAACTCAAGACGAAAACAAGAAAACTGTTTCACTGATGGTCACCACAACACCAGTCCCAGATCCTGAAGAGGGGGAACCACCAGCGGCCCCTATTGAATTCGAACCTGAAGATACAGAAGACCAAATTGTACCACCTGGCAGCAAGGAGAAGAGTAGCGAAGAGCAGAAATCAGATCGTTTTTTTGATGAACTCAGGACAACCCGGATGACAACTCGTAACGTAAAATTGAAAGATATCATATGCGGAGAAGCTCGATTTATCAAACACATACGATTTAAAAGGACACTTGTTATCAGAAGTAGCGACGGGCTTGTGATAGATGACTTAGGCATAAATGGATTTAATATAACATGTGGAGGAATATCTGAAACTGTGCCGGAAGAGACAATTGAAAAAACCTTACCCATTCTGAAGCGATATGATAAAAAGGTGTGCTTGATCAATGATACATTCGAAGACCTCTCATGTGACTCATGGATGAACGGTTTTCGCACCCTTGGTTCCAAATATGCCGGTTGCGACGATGACCTCGGCTTAGTAGGTGTTGAGGTTTTTTGTGCTACACCTCCATCCGAACATGTTTCAATATCAAGAGTAGTAAAAGATCTACAGTGGCCGTTATATAAACACTATTCAGGTAACGTACAAATTAATGTTGCCGTTTACTATGCAGGGTTGTCTCACCTTGAATAAACGTATCGCCAACTTAACATCTAAGGCTTATGTAGTAGAAATTTAATCAAGCTATACTCAGGTTCCTCGTAACTTTCCAATATTTTCACATACCACACAAATGGAGGAAATAGAAAGCTGAAGTTATACCTAAATAACGCAGCTGGAACACATGCAACTGTATACCAGCAAGTCGTAAAGAATAGTTATCATTCTCATAAATTAAACGGTTTGAATATCCTTAAAGCTCTAGCACACCCGCTGCAAATTGCAAAGTAAAATCTGCAACAGAAGAGTGAATGCAAAAATCAGGTCCAGGAGTGGGAATCGAACCCACGTCCCCTGATTATTAGTCAGGTGCTCAACCTCTGAGCTAACCCGGTCTGCTATTGCTTTCTCTTCCCTCTTACTCACTCTGTTTGCCATGGAATAATATCCCATTGGGGATACCTACGGGCTACCATACTGCCCATGTTACACTCCCCCGCTCAAGCTGGCTTTATGCCTGACTTGGCGTTGTGTAGGACGGGATAAAAAGAGCTAGTGTATAGTAGCGTGGGGTTATATGGGAAGACAGATAGCATGGTGCCGATGCTATTTAACCTATTAGTATCCCCCATACAGTGCTCCTTAGTACCGTAGGTCCCGGGTTTCG
>JAQGAD010003270.1:0-10721 GCA_034696625.1 Isotomurus palustris
CTTAATTAAGACCGCATTCATTCAAATAACCCTCTGGATTTAAGTGACGTTAGGATGCTCCCAAATTTTAAAAAACTGTAAATAATTACTGCAGCACTGGCAGTCCTGCACTTTATTTGCAAGTCCTTGCATTGTACTCAAAGTGATCCTTTTTCAGTTGGAAACGAATTCCTTACTAACCAAAGATCACTTAAGCTTTTCAATTGGTTTTATCCGGAACCTAATTCCAGCTATAAAAATCTCTTATAGAATTTGTGAAAAGCTGTTAATCACAGACACAACCAAAGAAGACTAGAGTACGCACTTCGAAGGCTTACTGCTTTATAACTACTATAATAGTTGTTATAATTATAATTCTTTACTCTCATGGGCAAATTTTGGATTGATTTTACCACCAACAAAATAAATTGAGAACGGAGAAACACATGCAGCCTTAATCAAGCATTTAAAGGTATCCCTGTGTATAAACATTTCAAAGATCCCTGACGGGGTCGTTTTTAATTTGATTTCTTTAACGGCAGTTGCTTTAACCACAAATAGCTTTAATTTTTAGGTATTAGTTTTTATTTTTTTAATTTTGAAATTTTCAGTAGCACTACAAATTTCTAATTTGCTTAAATACATTTTCAGTTCAAGTCGTACCCTGACGTTGAAGAAGAAGAACCAGCTGTCCTTATACAGAAAGAAACAATAAATAGAGAACATAAATTAGAATAGAATCAGGATCTTCCTTCGAAGTATTGAAAGTGCCCACTGTAGCAGCACAACTAGATACGCTCCTTCTCATATCTGTAGAGCAATTTGGGAATCGGTAAATAAAATTAGAAGGAGTCTAGGACGTGTTATAGACTATACAAATAAGAAAATAATTTCAAGCCCACAACTACTTGCTGAAGGATTGTTCATTGCAATAAATCTTTTCTTGTAAACAGAAAGTAAACGAACACACAATATGGTTGTCCAGAGACAACCGAGGCAGAACCAATGCTAGGCGCTCAGAAGATAACGACGAGAATACCTGGTCATGTAAATCTGATTTGATTCAAGCTCATTTGTGCAGAGTAAATAACACAGCAAACTAATTTGATCTCAAATTAATGTGGGTAGCAAAATTGTGATAGCATTTTCGCCAATAAAAGGGGAAAAATATGCAAACTATAAAATAAAACTTCAGTCGTCTATATATTGTTTATAAATAAGTGGAGCTTGTGATCCTGTGGATAAGAGGTAGTTAACTGGAATGTTGCTTGTAGTTACACAATTTCGCATTCATGAGCTCCACCCTGAGTTTAATGTAAATGAATTTTGAACTCACCTTCGATTTAACGTCCTTAATTGTCACATTTGGAATGTGGATTTGTATGCCACATTTAGATTTATTTATTGTATTATTTGGTGTGTGTGGCGGTTGCCTCGTGGCCGAGAAGAAAGGAAGTCACGTCTCTAACTGCCGCTCACTTACTCACCGTCTTACCTCCCTACGAGTAGCACACTGCGTATCTTAGGCCCGATATTCGGTTATTTTAGAATAAAGTGTAGTTGTGTTTTAAAGTTACAACCCGTCTCTCACGCACTTATTTAACGATCATTTAGGGTCGAAATTTGACAGTTATAAAATACGAATAAAAAAATTGAGTTGTACAGAATTTCTTTGTGTCAGTTCAAAATTGGAAGCACAGTATTTATTTTAAAGCACAACGAAGGTCGTCCACTGATTAAAAGTAAAGAGGAGCAATATAACAAATAAGATTGATCTGCGTAAATAAACAAGCAACACTACCTGCCACTTTCACGTACAACCTGCGTCTTTTCATGCGATTGATGCTATTTAAAACTCTAGTCTAAGATCATTATGGAAGAAAAAATACAAATTACGCATGCATCGTTGACATGAGATTTAGTATTGAGCAATCAATCACAAGAAACATAAAGATGACACATCATCAGAATTATTTACGAAAGCAGTTTGTATGGAGCTTCTTTCAGCTACGCCAGAAACGCGCGAGTTTTATTCCATGTTACGCCCCCACCCTTACCCTGCACGTGTTGATTGGGGGCTGCGATCTCGAGATGAGCGGGAAGTCTTGGACGTAGTTATGATGTTCAGTTAGGAGACAGTAATGGGTGAAATGCCATCATAAGATTTACAACGCCATGTATCACTCACAATCTCACAGGCCGACTTGTCTATACTGCTGCTTATAAGAGAATCCAGACATAACTAGAAGGTATGCACCCATAGTACTGCTTATGAGAGAATCCAGACAACATTGGAAGGTGCAAGGATTTAAAATTCACCTTTTTGACGACAGATTTGTAAGTGAATTACACCAGTTAGCTTTACAACACCTCTGATATTGAACTCAAAACTTACCTATAGTACTGCTTATGAGAGAATTCAGACAACATTGGAAGGTGCAAGATTTTAAAATGAACCTTTCTGACGGCAGGTTAGTAAGTGAATTCCAATATTTCCCAAGGTAAAATCTCCATTGTTGTTAATCATTTCCGTGAAATTGAAAAGTGTGTGGAAAGTTTCTAAAGTAAATTGATGTAAATTATGAAAACCAAGGTGTAATTATTGAGTGCGGATGTTTTGCGCCTCACTTGCTTGCATGATTTAGAGGAGAGAGGTTGAGGAGGAGTCGCGTGAATAAAGTCACTGTAAAGACCTAACCATAAACGTCCGTAGTCGTCATTATTCTTAAAATAACTAGTTTGTGTTTGAGTCTACAAGAGACTTCTGAGATCTTAAGTTTATGGAGTCCAATTAGTATTGAGTATACCCCTGAATCGCTTATCGAGTAGGTAGGTGATTCAACACCCAATGTTTCTCAACTCAATGTCACATTAAGAAATCGAGAGAACGTTAAATCTAATTCCATTGAGACTTAATACTGTTAAAGTTAATAAACGTGAGCACACACAAACTAAGCTTGAAAATTTCCAATTTTTTCGAGAAATCAGATTATATTACTGCTTACTCTGGAAACAATTGTCTGGGACTCAAAGATGTGTAGCGGTTACTGTGTACACAAATGCTACGTAAGTCGGTTTATGATTATACTTACTCAGTTAGGAGTTTTTGAAAATCGGTTGTATGTTACGAGAAAAAAATGAATAATTTTGCTTTAAAATTTACTTACAACACTCATTACAATTAACTGTACACTTAGGGCGCTTATTATAGACGCTTTACTCAATTTAAGTCCTGCTTTTTTCAAAAAATTTCTGCAAATTCGCAAGGAAATGTGAATCTCACGCATCAGGCTTTTATGACACCTACAGGAAACTTTTTCCTTTCTCGTACGACTGCTTTATTTTCCTACATTTTGTTGTACGGGTTCCGTGCAATGTGCTCAGTCACATTCAAAGACAATTGTTCACAACCGCATTCGACACGGTTGTGGAAAAAAATGTTTCAAGACTTGCAAGCAGTTCCTTTAGGTTTTCACATATAACTCAAATGAACTAAATGACACGGAATGCTCTTTTGAACGCAACGAAGGTAGTGAACAGGGATTGTGCGATTTCTTCGCTTCCATTATTAATGCCGAACCTTCGAATGATGTTCTTGTGTTTCCTTTCATGTCAGTCAGTTGGTACTGCAACAAAAGCCTGTCTGCTGTCCCAAACCTAGTGTTTTCATCCTTCCTTTTCGCCCCCATCAAACGCTATAACTTCATACTTGTCCAAATTTTAATGGTGAATTCTAAACACTGCTTTGTCTTAAGCTAAACCCAAGAACAAAAATCATCGACATCATCGACCCTGTTGCAACTTATATAAACGATTACAAGTTGGGTCTCCAAAAACACGCAAAAACACTTGCGGAATATCTGAAAAAGTTTGGCTTCCCACAATGATTATGATTTACCTCTTCAAGGTTTGGGAGTAAGTCTGCAGTGAATAACTGGTCAGCGGGTGTAGTTATACTTCGTAATGCCCCTTTCCAGTACTGGCCAACTTGTCTTCTTAATTGCGTGTTGTTTGTTAATCAACACTTGCAACCTACATCAAAGGTTACAACACTCCCCATAGAGTCTGCTTGGCGAATCAAGAGATACGACAACATTCCCTTGCATGAACACTTACAAATTCGGCAGTTGGATTATCTAGATTCCTTAGTTTAACATTCACCAAGGAAAATCCCTTATTGCAAGTTTGAGTTTTTCGCTGAATGTGGATGGTACACCAACGGTTGTGAGCTTTGCTTAGATTGTAAGTAATTTTTTCTTGTTGTTATGCTTTTTCATTTACTAATCGTGTACCTTTATATTAATCTTTATGCAACTATCATAATTTACTTTTACGAAATTTTTATTTTTTAGTTCATAGTTTAATTTTACATAAATTGTAATTTTTGAACTATAAATTTACTAATAACAAAATTTTGTGGTTTTAATCGAAATTAATAAAGAAATTTCCACATCCTGCGAATTAGACATTTCTACACGAATAAACTACTAACAATGTACTCTCTACTCTAGTCATACTGAATTTGTAATTATGGATTTGCCATGACTAAAATACAACCTGCACAAACATCTGGTCGCGGGTTTACTTTTGTTTCAAGATCAAGGGCATGAAGAGGATCACAAAAGTGACCAAAATTCAAAAAGGAGTTTAGACCGGAAAAACGAGTCGCAAAGTTGCCCAGTCTAATTACTTTCAGACACAACAAGATGATTGTTTAAGAGTATTCGTAGTGAAATAGTGTATCAATGGCTATTTTTTAAATTTGCCCATGCACCAACTTAGTGAAACCGTGCCGCCGAGCACATCCGCACACGGACTTTCACCTTGCTTTAGTTCGAGGCTCCTCAGGCAATTTAGCCCCCTGTATTTGATTCCGTAAGTTTGATATTCAAGATACCGATACTTGCATACTGTACGCAATCGGTTTAACCCCTATACAGCGGCTACATTTGAAGGTATTAATATAATTCTGTACCCTCGATTGCAAAGCTTTGATTGATTTAACCAACAAAAATGGATAGTTGCTGCGCAAGGAACACATTGAGCCTTATTCAAACATTTAAAGGTGTCGTTCTCAAACAATATTTCAAAGGTCCTTGACGGACTGTTTTCGATTTTTTTCCTTTAACGGGAGATTTTTCAGCAAGAAATAGCTGCCTTAAACCAGATTTTTTTTGGTTCATTTCGGAATTGAAATTCCAAATGTCCTTCAATAGTATTTACTTCAAGTCGTACCCTGACGTTGAAGGAGAAGACCAACCATTTTTATACAGGACGAAACAATAATTAGAGAAGTAGAAAGAGAATACAATCATGATCACAATAAGACCTTTCTTCCAAGTAGTGAAAGTAGCTATGTATCCAGTGTTTACTGTGGCAGTGCTACTTGTACCTTGTGTCGCCTTCTCATATTTGTAGAGCAATTTGGTAAACGGAATTTGATAAACAGTCCAGGACATTCTTTTTGCTTTTCCATTACGGAAAATATTTTGCAACATATCTGAAACTTCATAAGAGGGAAGAGAACTTTCTTTTACCTTTGTGCACAGGCATTCAACAACTGTACTTGGACTCTGGAAAGAGTTAAGTGGATTATTTATGTCTCTAAGTAATTCTAAATCTACAACAATCCACTTATTTTGCTGTCTTCTTATGCGGTAATTCATTATGCACATGACGTGTACTTGATTGGTAACTATCTTACCACAAATGGTTCACTGCAATAAATCTTATGCCTGTTCTTTGGAAAACGTTTCTTTTCCTCAAAACTCTCCTCTACACTCAGCTACAATTTACGATTAATTAACTTTACACGCTCTACATGCACGCGTTGTGTGTCCCCTTGTTGTCTCATTGGCATCGTCCGTCCTTCCCGCAGTACGAGATCAACGGAGTCAAAAGGAGACGAGGACAAGGAGATCGGAGATCGAAAGCTGTGCCCACAGTATCGTAAGGTTTCAAAATCGAATACGTTGAGAGGACCCAGAGTGACCTGGCATTCCCGTGGTTGACTCATAGCCCTTGAGAAGCGTCCTCGTTACAACTATCACCGTACATAGTATATACAAAAATAGAATTAAGTTTCCCAATGTTTCCAAACTCAAGGTCAAATTAATAAATGTAGAGAACGCTAAAACTAATTCGATTAAGACTGAGAATACTGACTGCTTACTGCAAATACTTAAGAACGAGTTAATGAAAGTGAGAACGCACAAATTAGGCCTGAAACTATCCAATTTTTCCGAGAAATCAGATGAAAATTACTGATTACTCTGGGAATAACTGATTGGAACTTAAAGATATGTAGCAGCTACTGTATACACATATACTACGTAGGTCAGCTTAGATTTATATTTGGAAAGTGGAACCCTCAACAGATTGTTTTAGTTAAACTACACGGAAGGTACTAAACAAAATCACTAACACAGTTTTGCCAAAAAACAGTGTGACATTTCTCACTTATAACAATAGAAGCCTTGAGAATTTATTACTCAAAGAAAACACGACAACAGGAAACTATTTTTAATTTTTTAATTTAATTTATTGATCAAGAAATCTCCTGGTGGAGTCGGTGGAGTATGGTGGGGTTGAGATTCCGGTTATACAAAGCAACTGAAAACATACTAGGGCTCATACTTATGTCTAGGATTTAGTTTGAATTGAGAGATTTTAGATTTCAAAGTTTGTACCGCGTGTACCAGCACGGCCGAAACTGTAGTGGGGAGCACCTGTATGTACGAGACTCTGTAGTGACAAAGTTTGTTGGTTTTTGGGAAGTTAATTAGACAAGATGTTGGATTTCTCATTTTGCTAGCTGAAGCAAAACATCGCTCTGTAATCACTCTCTCGTGTCTCACACGAATAATATTATTCTTTGCGTAGATTTATGCATTATTACTTAAGCAAGACTATTTGTATTGCTCTATGTCTCGCAAGACAGAATATGAGTCCGCATAATTATTTGCCGGTGTGTCGTTAATAAAAAGGACAAGATAGAGACAAAAGAAGTGGCCATAACTTAAAAGGAGCTTAGACCAGAAATCGTAGTCTTCACAAGTCTACGAAATGCACTCTTTGAAATGTGTGGTAGATAATTCTGCGCAAAGACATCAAAGTTATAACTATAACAATAGGAGCCTTGAGAATCTATTACTCAAAGAAACAACTATAATAGAACCCTATTTTTAATTTTTTAATTTAATTTATTGATCAAGAAATCTCCTGGAGGAGTAGTTACAGTTCAGAGATTTCAGATTTCAAAGTTTGTACCGCGTGTACCAGCACGGCCGAAACTGTACTGACGAGCACCAAACATCAAACACAAGTGTGAAGTGCATGTTGCCTTCGTTGGTTGGTGAGTAGGTTGTTCAAGTTGTTTTTTATATCCGAGACTCCGTAGTGATCCAGTTTGTTAGTTGCTGAGAAGTTCATTGGACAAGATGGTGGATTTCTCATCTTGTAAGCTGAATGAAACTTCTCTCTTAAATCACTCTCTCTCATGTCTTTGACGAATAGGATTATTGTTTGCGTAGACTTATCCATTCATTACTTAAAAAAGACTATTTGTATTGCTCTGTGTCTCGCAAGACCACGAATATGAGTCCACATAATTATTTGACGGTGTGTCGTTCAAATAAAGGGCCCGAAGGGAATAAAAGAAGTAGCCGAAACTTAAAACCTTAGACTTAGACCAGATATCCTAGTTTTCACAAGTCTACGAAATAAATGCGTTCCTTGAATTCGAAAAATGTGGTAGAAGATTCCAATCAAAGACATCATTAAAATGAATCTTGTAAAAGCGATAAGACGGATTTTCAAGTTTGTGCCGTTTGTACCAGCGCGGCCCAAACTTAATGCCGAGCAAAAACCAACATACTCCAGTGAAATGCATGTCTTGTCTTTTTATTGCAATTTGAACTTGGTCAAAAGTATGTGATGATCTTTTTATCAGTTGATTGTTGCAAAAAAGATTACAAGTAGGAATAGTGAAATTTCCCTCTTCTGAAAGGAAGTGACAGAGTGTTTCCTCTTCTTGAAAAACTGCGTGGGATTAACGATGAGGTTTACTTGTTAATGGTCAAAATGTGGAAGAGAAACGGAAAGAATCGCCTCACTTTCCAAGAAATTCATTTCGACTTCTCCATAAAATTCTCATCAGACTGCCCTCTTTTATTTGACAGAAAAAATGCATTTTATCCAAAAGAGAGAATCGATGTTTACAAAAATACATTTTTATAGTAAAATAAGTCTGGAGATATTTCGAGAAAGAATGAGAGTTCCAGCCGCTCACGAATCTTACGCATCTATCCTGAATTCACATTTAGAAATTATTTATTTATTTTATATATTATTATTTCGTTTTCTTATCACTTCTCAAATCGTACCCTGATTTGAATTTGTGAAGCTGATCTTGTTAATTTTAAGTAATAATGGAATGATGAGGAAATATAAATAATGGCAGACTTTTATTTCGCACAGTTTGTCCTGCGCATAGTTCATCGGCAAAAGAAAATGCCGGGAGAGCCTTCAAAGGCTTTTTCAATCACCTGAACCGAAATTCGAATTCAGAAAAAGTGCGAGAATAGGATTGGATGAGTAGCTGAAATCCAATTGTGGGTTCGGAGCAAAAGGAGGAGTCACACGAGACCCCGCTGTGAAACTTTTCAACAACATTGCCGCATGTACCAGCGTGGCAAAAACTGTAATGTACTGTAAACGATAATACCCGAAATATTGGAAACCAGACTGCACGTCTTCCCGATTTATTATGTACGGATGTGCTTCGGTTTGTTTTCGCGATGAAGATAATGATGAGCAAGAATAGGATAAAAAAACTTGTAGAAATCTAAGGGAGCAACAAACCACTATGGGGAGTATTGCTTGACCACGAACTTCAACGCTGTAAGGCTGACGCCCAAAAAACAAATTCCTTCATGGACCCATCCCAAAAGTCCAACATATTTTAGGCCTTGATGAATTCCAATTATTTCGCAGTTTCAAAGTATTAGTGAGCGATTTCGATTTCTTGCCGCTTTTACCATTGCGGCTAAAATTGCACCGCTGAAAATCTGCCAAATTACACACAGTGAAGCCAACGACCGTTGTAGGTTATCTAGAGAAATTAGGGATTAAAAAAACGAATATTTCGAAAAACATTTCAGTGCTTTTCTTTTTTCAAATTGTACCCTGATTGGATCTTAAGGATTCTTAATTAACTTTAAAACCTCGACGAGCAAAAAATCAATTGGATCAGCAAGTAGTTACAGCTCGCTAGGTCAGTTGAAAGAAGCTTGCAAAAACATACTAGGACTCGTAACTTCGTCAAGGATTTAGGGTAAGAGATTTAATATTTCAAAGTTTGTACCGCGTGTACCAGCACGGCCGAAACTGTACTGACGAGCACCTACCATCAAACACAAGTGTGAAGTGCATGTTGCCTTCGTTTGTGGATGAGTAGATTGTCAGAGCTTGTGTATTATACACGAGACTCCGTAGTGATAAGGGCTGTTGGTTTTTGGGAAGTTAATTAGACAAAATGGTGGATTTGTAGGATTATTCTTTGTGCAAATTTATCGTATCATCACTTAAACAGGACTATTTTTATAAGAGGAGAACAAAATTTCTTGCGCCCACACCCACCCGTGGCCTTCGTGGGTCTCACAAGACCCTGAATATCCTTGATTTATTATTAATATTATGTATTGGATCTTTGACATTGCCACAGCACAATGCTAGTTGCAATCAAGTTTTACTATTGAATATTCTTTCAAGAATTCAGGAATTCAACTTAATCGTAGTTTTAAAATGATTTTGAGTGACTTTCAAGTTTTTGCTGCTCTTTTACCAGCGCGGTTGAAATCAAACTGTACCGCCGAGTACCTACCACCATACACAACACTTTCCTGTGACTTCGGGACAAATTGTTATGTATGATATAATTAAAAAGAACCTTTCAAAGGTAGATAACAGCAAGCCGAAATGGTTTAAAACTGGGATGTCTGTTAAGATACAAAACCCCCTAGAGACGGGATCGACATACTTTTGTGTGTGTGTGCGTACTGCTCGTAATCACATTTTCCCCACACACCACACCAACTTAGTTAGTGCCGCAGTTGAAGCTTGTGCTGGTAGCATTTGTAACTCAACAATGTGTAATTGTTGCATAAATTATCACCTGAGCCCTGCTTTAAAATTTAATTGTACTAACGTTAAGTAAACCAACCAACGATTTAATATATTTTGCTTTGCCCAGGTTTACCTTCAAGAGTATCTTCTTGGATAAGAAATACCCTGAAAAACCAGACAACCTGTTCAGATTCAACACTAACACGCAAGTTTTAAAAACATTTCACGATTTCTTTTTTTCAAATCTTTCCTAGTTTGATTTTTAGGATTTTCTCGCGCAATGAAAGTTCAGAAGTTCTCTACCAGGGCTTAAGGTTTTTGGGAAGTTAATAAGACAAGATGGTGGATTTGTAGGATTATTCTTTGTGTAGATTTATCCAATCATCACTTAAACAGGACTATTTGTATAAAAGGAAAACACAATTTCATGCACCCACACCCACCCGTGGCCTTCGTGGGTCTCGCAAGAGACCCACGAATCATCACAATCATCTCTGAACAAAACGACGTCGATGTCAAAGGATGGACTACAAACAAGACCACTCCACAAAAATTGAAACGAGGAAACATAACTATTGGTCATGTAGTGATGCTCAATATGCCGGAAGAAAAATTCA
>JAQGAD010003271.1:0-10721 GCA_034696625.1 Isotomurus palustris
ATCTCGACTGGATATGGAGGAGGAGGTGCTGGAGCCTCCTCAAATGCAAATTCATTCTCCTCCAGTCTCGGCGGAGCTTCCTTTGGAGGAGGACTCGGTGGCTCTGCAGCAGCAGCGAATTCAAATTCACACACTTCTAACTTTGGAGGACTTTCTCAATCTGGAGCCAGTGCTAATTCCCATTCAATCTCTACCGGATTTGGTGGAGGATTCTCAGGATCTGGAGCAGCTGCAAATTCTCATTCCATTTCCTCCGGATTTGAAGGAGGAGCGTCTGGAGCCGCAGCCTCTGCAAACTCCCATTCCATTTCTTCCGTATTTGGAGGAGCCTCTGGAGCCTCTTCTAACGCCAATTCCATCTCGTCTACGTTTGGAGGAGCCTCCAATTCTGGAGCAACAGCAAATTCCCACTCCATCTCTACTGGTCTCAATGGAGGAAGGTTTGGATCCTCTGGAGCAACTGCTGCCTCTCATTCTACCTCAAGTACATTTGGAGGAGCGTCTGGATCATCCTCAAGCTCCAATGCACATTCCTCCAGCCAAGGAGGAAGTGCCTTTGGAGGAGGATTTTCTGCATCTGGAGCCACAGCAAACGCCAATTCACTCTCCTCTGGGTTAAATGGAGCCTCTCACTCTGCAGCGACTGCTAATGCCCACTCAGCTTCTACCGGAATAATTACTCCACGATAATTTAACTACATTTTACCTTCTTTTAACTTTTAAGTAAAATGTAATCTGTTAAATGAATTCAATAAATTTGAATAAAATACACTGCCGATATCTTAAATTAAAAATTTTACCTTTTTGATCTCATTAAACTGTCTAAATGTCTTTCAGGTCAGGTTAGGTAGCTGGAATCCTTACGGGATGGTCAGTCTCTCAAAATAACACGGTAAATAAAATCTACTAGGCAAAATCAACAAATTAAATTATTTTCAAGAAATTAATTTAGGTTTTAAAGTATGAAAGACAATCAACCAAATTAAAATTCTGGGATTCGAGTACCCCAAACTTTAACTGTGATATCGACAAACTTTGAAATTTAAATGTAGAGAATGCCATACTTAATGAAATACTATCCAAACACAATTATCGTATTTGTTCAAACTGAAATAAAATAGTTATCAGGATTTTCATTACTAGGATTTTAAATGACAGTTCTTCATTACCATTAGAAACTAGATTGCCGTTCCGCACTATCCAGACTATAGAAATATAAAATCAATTCCCGAATTTCGATTTGAATTGTGTTTTAATTCTAGTGAATATGTTTGCTTGTATGATGAATTCAACTGATGTAAATCATCACCACTACGTTTATGTAACATTCTACAAACGGTTTGGTATTCATAAGCTTACCTTAAACTGCTGACTTGTATTTTGGATGTTCCATCCAACAGGGTTAGCAAAAACCTTATGATTCCTCAAGTACAAAAACTGTTTAGCAAATGTAAGTAGTGCTCGGCATCGTTCAGTTTATGTCAGGTCTTCTCCGTTCAGTTCATTTCTCTAGCTGAACCAGTTCGAATAGTTCAGTTTTTCTATGACAAGGTTGCATATAGTTCAGTTCATTTCATGTCAGCTGAACTGAACGGGTGAACTATTTCACACAATATAATTTTTATTGCTGCCTAAAATGCATTTATACCATACATACTTGGCCCAAGTCAGTTTATTTGCTACAAAATACCCCAAAATAACAAAGAAATTAATCATTAATTATTGTTTTTTTCAAATTAGTAAGAAATAAGAATTTTAACTGAAAATGGGGTTTCAGACAAGGAAATTGACGCAAAAGCCATAATTTTTAATTATTTTTCGAACTGATTAAACTATAGTTCAGAACTTTCAGTTTCAGTTCACTTTAGTGAGGAACTATGGTTTTCAGTTTGTGTCACAATGAAAAAAATTCAGTTCTAGAATTGAACTGAACTGAACTGAACTGAACTGAACTGAACTGAAGTTTCCAGTTTCTGAACTGAACGACGCCGAGCACTAAATGTAAGACACGATTTTTGTGTACCTACGAACTATTAAGTACATTTAAATAAAGTTTCAGATCAATCCTTTATCGGATATCACCTTCCTCTCTTACATAACATCGAGTTGAAATAAAACGAAAGGCTGACAACCACTGAAGTCTTCATGCAGATCATTCATAAAAATTATTTGATACTTCTATTTTATTAATTAATAGTGAACAGTTGTGTCTACTTTAATTTAATATTGGGTGGATGTGTATCATCATGAAATGATATCTATAAATTACATCTGAAGGTTATTTGTGACACCTCCGTGTTAATATTTGTCATTTAAACACATCTTTGTACAGTGACCACAGTGCCATAAATTAGTATTGCAAAGAAACTAGCTTCTCATGAAACTTTAGTATAAATTCGGAAAAGCTGTTTATTTAGTTATTTTTTTTTAAATTACAAATTAGTTATATAATAAAGGTGTATATTTATGAGTAAGCGTGCATGGAACCTTAATCACAATTCGTGTATGCATAATTCATTAGTACTGTGTATGTTATATTCTAAATTTAAAAGTGTAACTCACAAATCTATCAAAAGATCAGCACAAGTTAGAAACAGTTTAAATTTAACTCTTATCCTAATGACAATTATATCCAACAGTGTTTTGTTTAGCAAAAGAAATGAGCACCCAACTTGTATACAGCAACAGCAGTCATTCCGATTGTCGGGTAGAGTGACAGCTGAAGTCCAAAGAGTCTGTATCGCGGATACCCCGCAGCATACGCGATTCTTCCCAAGAGGAATGAGAAGTTGACCCACGGAATGGTCTTGTGTGCGCAGTCTCCATCGACTGAAGCCACCATGCAAATCTGCGCAAACGCAGACACGAGAAACTGCTCCACAGAATTGGTGAGGATGTTCTTGTGGTACTCAACGTACTCCTCACGACTCTCCTTCGCCAGAGGATTCAACGCTCCCACGTAAATCCTTCGGCCGACAACCACCAACACCCAAATGACCAGCCACAGGAGTCCCAACACTTGGTACTTCATCGTGAACTCCAATTTGTCAGAAAAGGTTTTCAGAGATTCCATATTTGTTTTTCCTTTCATTAATACTTTCCCAATTAAAATCTGAACTAATTAAAATTTTAATTAAGCTTTTATCTTACCTCCAAGATTCACAATTCGTCCAAGACAGAGTGCCCCAGTTACAGCGAAGTATATTGCTCCAAATAGAACGAGTCCTGGGAGTATTTTGAATAGGACGATTGTCCTTTCGTGTTCTTCCTCTGGGCTGAGTGGGGGTGGTGGGTCCCGTGCAGGTGGGGACGTCATCTTTGGGGCTTCTTCTTCTGCTCCTCCCTCCTCTCCTCCTCCTCCTCCTTCACCTTTATCAGCAGAACCCACCGTCGAGTGAAAGTAATCTTTGATCCTACTCACACATAATAAAAGTACTTAATGTACTTACCATTTATACTCATGCTTAAGCTTTGTGTGTTAGCACAATCAGATTCCAATCAATCTGTAGTAAACCTCACCTCATGATTTCTTCGTGGATTACGTAGATTCGAATCAGTCACTCTCCACCATAACACAGTAAATTCAATGCAGAAGATATATTACAAATATTAGCTAGATCTGTGTGGGTACAGAGAGTTTTCAAAAATCAACTGTAAATTCCTAGAAATATTCTACAGTTTTTAGAAACAATTTAAAAGACCTGAACTGCGTAAAAGACTGGGAAGGAATGGAAGGGAAAACGGGTGAACATCCTGCATAAATAATCCGAAGAGTTGAAGTTAATGTCCGAATTTCCTGCAGTAGGATAAACCCACTCGTTAAAATCTCTCTCATGTCGTGTCTCATCATAAATTTAACAGGGAGTTTAATACTTCACCGAAAACTCCCAGTCACTCACCTTTCTCGGGTAATTCAGAAAATTACCCGGTAAAGAAAATAACGCCTTCTCCACTCTCTCTTGTTTATCTCCTGTTAAATATTCACGTGGAGTTGGAATGACTTTCCGAATTCTGTCATTCCTACTCACAGTTTTCCAATGCGAGTAAAGCTACGCTTAATTAATCCTCCATTCTCTTCTTCGGTCCGCTACTTCTGATAAATTCCAGTTCATCGCCTTTCTTTTAAAAGTTCAGTAAACTTTACTTTCACTTTTATCCTAGCTTAAGTACTTTTCACATTTTTATTCCCTACAGACATACAAAATTCTTTCCGGGTTTCAAGTCAACGACATTTAAATTAAATTTAAGTCCATTCACCTGTGTGACTGCAGAGAATTTTTATTTATTGTACGTTTGTGCTTTTAAAGAACTGTTTGCATAGACAGAGAATTTTTACAACGACTCATTCTTATTGCTAACAGGAAAAAGGTTGGTTGTTGGAATATCTAGTTGACCTACTTTCCCAGACAATATTTATTGCTTTCGCAAGCAAAACAAGGTATCGTTGAATAATCATAGGCTTTGTAAACAAGAGAATTATTTAGGTGAATCGAACAAGTTATTTAGAAGAGACAATCGATTTATTGACTTCTGGAAATATTCGCGTTTGAGTTGTTTTGACACATCAAATTAACAAGTAATAACCACCAGAAAAAACTTACTCAAAATCCGTCTGTCATTTCATGCTTCCTTTATGTGTGTTGAGAATTGTGTTATTCCTGCATGGCAAAACTTCACTTTTCAATTCTTGTACCTTTGCAACTCCGGACTATCAGAAGTTGTGTCTTTAAGAAGATGGGCATCCTGCGTTAACTCTAAAGCCCTAACAGGGTGATTCCGTATTTTGTAAAAGTCAATATTCATGCTTATACTGCAAATACGAGCAGTGTGTGGATTTTCGACGCATGTGAATGCACACACAACCTCTACTGACTGTTTCACAGGTCCAGTTCCAGTCATTAAATTTCCTTTTCGTTCTCTCGTGTTAATTTAGATTGTCCAGAAATCTAGCTTGAATCTGATAGATTCAAGTGATTAAAATTAAAAGTAAGATGTTTGTTTTTAAGCTATGATTCTCGAAGGAATCCGTTAAAGTCGACAGCCTTTCACATATACATATCGTTATCTGGAGGTAAATTTCAATAATTGGAATAGGATACATTATGTTTATAATAGGAGCTACTTAAAGAAAAGGTGAAGGCGATTTTCAATGGAGATAAAAAATATTATAAATGGAGACAATATTCCCATAAATAGGAGACGCGTTAAATATATGCCATTAGGATTGTGGGATTATTATTACATGAATGTATTTAATATTAAGCATAATGTGCATGCAGTTTGTAGTCTACTACTCAAGAGATGTTACCCTAGACTTAGGACTCACATAATTAGGAGATTTTTTGCATGCTTGAAGTACTCATAATTTGAACTGCCAGTTTCAATTTGCTACATTTCCTGTAAACCCGTTCGGTCAGGAATCGAGTTCAAAGTTGGTAAAAAGTGGCGCGGTGTGGGGTTATGGAGTCACGAACCTTGTAAAATAAGTCATTCAGTTTTAGAAATTGATGCAACTCTTACAATTACAAAGTAGATCAAGTCACTCGAAGTGGAACCACTGGAGGTTCAATGGAAGGATAATGAGGAACTACGTAATGATGTGACACAAATTCAGAGTGAGTTCAATCAAGGTACAGTAAACGACATGGAGGAAAGACCTCACGAAGACGAAAGGAGCCTTCCAAACAAACTAACCTTTATAATTTTCGGGATACCAGAAGTTGAAGTTGATGCAGGTTTTTACATATTTAAACTGGCAAAACTACTAATCAAAACAACACTTCCAGATTTACTCACTTCAGATCTTCTTCTTCTTCAGATTGGTCGAGTGTTTTCCAGGTGTCCAGTGACAAGAAAGTAGTGATGAATAACTGGCGTAAAAGATGACTTAATATTTTGTAGGGGAGACGTTGAGAACTCATGTTCTTTGGATTTAGTAACTAACAGAGATTGGTCTATTATGTGTGAAAAGTGTTCAAAAGTAGTGGTGATGACATTTATGAACTACGCACCTTATCAGTTTATACCTTCATGAATGTGAATGATTATTCATGAATGTGAATGATTATTCATGAATGTGAATGATTATTTATGAGTGCTCCAACAACTGTTGAGATTGAGTCACGCTATACGAGTCATGACCCATGCAAACATGAAACGTGTGAGTCACAAGTTGACAATACTTCAACCAAATTTGTAATGTTGAACAATGCCTACTCTATGTTTGCTTACAGATTGCAGGTGACTTCACGTGAATTAGAGGTGAGCAAACATATAATGCGTACAACACTGCACTTGATTGAAAGTTAGCCTGTCTTTGATAAAAGGACGTCGACCTTACTCCAATTATCAATCAAATTTTAATTAAATTGGATTATTGTAAAAGGTGTTAACACATTGGATCCATGCGTAATTGCAATTTCCAATTCAGTAATTTGCTGAAAGTAGAAAATTTTATTGACTTCAGCTCTAACGAGTACGTTCATCAAAAATCACCATCATCATATCAAGAATTTAAATCATCTTTTGTGAATGGAAATATACGGAGTATATTTTATAAAAACACACAGCAAAGTTAGATTACACTTAGAACAAAACTTGTACATTCTAAAACTACATGAAAATTATAAAATACCATGTCAATGTACGCTATATGGTTTAGAAGGTTTTTATCCACAAACCGGGGGATCCTCAACATTCGTCGTCGAAATTGTGTTTAAGGGAATGCTGTTACCGTTGTTGCTTGATGACGATCGTTGAGGTCTATGGTGGAACCAAGAACCCTGAATTTTCCTTTGAATCTCTTCCTCCGTTATCTCCTTAGTTTCTGGAACGAAGAAGTACACGAAAACAGCTCCACAAATACAAACAGTAGCGAAACCCAAGTAAACCCCGTGTTGGCCAATGAGTTCGAGCATATCGTTGAAGTAGAACATTACGAGGAATCCAAATACTCTTGCGAGGAAGGTAACGACTCCTTGGGAAAGACCTGAAAATCAATTCAACAACAACTTCGAGACTCCACGTTACAGATTCTGTCATAAAACAGCTTAAAGCAGACGTACCCTTCGCATTCGGGGAAAGTATTTCACCCATCATAACCCAAGGTAAAGGACCGACGCCAAATGAGTACCCAGTTATGTAGATTACAAGGCAGAAGAGTGGAAACCAGTTCCATAGAGGATTATCTCCAAACCAATCCTTGAACATGAGGAACATCCCAAGAACGAAGAGAGCGATGAATAAAATCATCTCCGATATGATTAACAAGGGTCGTCGTCCCTTCTTGTCTACAAATGCAAAGGCTACGCCTGTGGCTACCTAAGAAACCTATTCATGTTAGCTCAGGAATTTATGTTAGGTTTAAATATTTATGCATATCATACCAAATTGAAAAATCCCAAGACGATCGTGGAGACGTTTTCATGAACTCCTTCAGTTCCAGCAGCCTTAAAGACATCCACAGCGTAGCAGACGATAGGAACCACACCACAGGCTTGAAGGAAGAATTGGAGGAACGTGGCAATAAAAATGGGTTTCATAACTTCCCTGCTGCACAAGTCTTTAATCTGCGTTGGAATCAGTTTTAAATAATCACAGGCTGAGTAAACAGTCTGCCTCCGATCGGCTTCCGATTCCACTTTTCTCTCAATCTGCCATGGAAAACAAGAATCAAAATAGCATCATTTTTAGTACGAATTCACTACGAGTTTTAATATTTGTACAGAAATCCACCTCATCCAATTCCACGCCTATGTTATTCGAGTTTCGAAGGTGTTTCAAATTCTTTTCAGCCTGAGCTGTGTGACCTTGGGCAAGAAGAAATTTAGGGGACTCTACGACAACGGTGACAAGCAAGACGAGGTTAAGAATGGATGCAGCTGCACATGCCGCCGCTTGTGCTTGCCATCCTACGAAAGTTCCAACGATGTAAATAGCAAGGACGCCCACACAGAATAGCAAGTCGAATCCCATGTTGAGTCTTCCTCTTCTTAAGACGTCACCAAGTTCTCCCATTAGAGACACCGAAGCACCAACACCCGAGACGATAAATCCCGTGATGAAGCGTCCAAGGAGAATAGCCCAGAGGGTGGGTGCCCAAATGATAAGCATCCATCCGAAGATAAGAGGAATGCAGCCGATGATAAGTGACTTCCGAAACCCACATTTTTGCATTATCTGTCCTGTGACAGGTGAGCCCACGGCACCAGCAAGCTGCAACAATTATCACTGTCATCGTAACCTACCTTTAAATCGTGTAGTTAGAAAATTGGAAGAAAAGCTGATGAACCACGAACAAAAGTAATCGATGCGATCCAAGCTTCATCGGTTTGAGATTGATCCTAAAGTGTCTGCTGACTCCCGGAGACTTGGAAGTGCAGTTGAGCTCCATGACCAGACCATCGCCATATTCAGGGCACCCAAGTGATCTGGAAACCCGAAAATTTTGTATTGACTTTTAAGACTGACAATCCAAATTAACAAGGTTTCTTGTTGGAAGGATACAAATTCATACCACAGATTGTAATAAAATATTGAAGGTAGGCAGCTCTTGGACCTTCTCGTTGAGTGGAACTGGTGTTTTCGACCAACGCCCCTTGCTGCTCTGCAAGTATATCTTGATTCGTTGTCATCTTGTGGACTTTTTATTGCTACTTCTGCTGAGTAGATCGATGGAATTAAGGAGCAAATGCCAACTGAGTGTAAAAATGGAATATTGGAGAAGGAGACGCTGTTTTTATACTAACTGGAGGTGTTAAGTGCACAGGAGATCATATCGGCCAAGTGAGTTCTCATGAAAATTCATATCATCATATCATCATTAGTAGATTGGGATGAACAGTGGAAGTTCGTTACCCTACCAATGACACAACTGAAACCATTTTATGAGACAGTAATTTATTGAACTCGCAAGTCATTGTTTCAACAGTGGTAGTGTTTTGTTTGCTTTGGAAATTGAATCCTTACTATCCTGTATGACTCAAACTTGAGTCATGTGCAGCTGTGATCCTGATGTTCATTAAATGTAAACTGTAAACGTAATTTATGCTTATCATCATCAGTGTTCGCTATTCAGCAAAAAAGCAACCACTTTTTGGTGCTGCATTGCTGAATTGCTGCATTGCTGATGCTGTAATGCGTTTTTGCTGCATACCTTTTTGCACCTGTTAGCATTAGGGCTCTAATGCTATGCAGCAAAAACGCATCGGCCAGGTGCTGCGCTGCATTGATTTAAAGCAGTTTGCAGCAATCAGCATGCAGCTTGCTTTAAAGCACGGGCGAACACTGATCATCATTATCTTCTTGTACCTATGCGTCGTAAGTGATTAAATATTGGTATCAGCATACTCAGGAAGACCACTGATGGGCTCAAATAGTTTCAGTTAAATATTACTCATAAATTTTCATGTCTGTGGAAGGTATCCACCGGAATCATAGTTCCTATTTCATAGGTACGAAAACTCATGAACAGTAAAATTTTGATATTGTGGAATTTTCATAGCATAGCTATTACATAGGTTAGAATACATAGGTTTGCAGTTTGTAGTCCCTTTAGTTGCAAACAGTTTCTGAAAAAATTAACTGTAAGATTACCCAAGGCAAAAAACATAAGTCAGAATAAGTTTATTGGCTACATGGTGGTTATAATTTATCAGTTTTGAAATTTTAAAAATGACTTCATAGTTGTAATAATTATACTTGTAATATCTCCAGGAGATAATCTTGGATGCCTTCACATGAACATTTGTGCAGATTATAAGAAAATGGAGACTGAAAACAATCCCCAGCTTTTACCTGTACAAGACACTTTTCTCGCCAATTTTTGAATAATTAATATTCCATTATTCTTCTGTTACCATTTGACCCCTGTGTATCCCGATGCGGGCTGGGCGTGACCCGGCCGGGTCTCAGCATAGGAATATGGACCTTGGTAATATATTTTCTTCAGCAGACGCTTCCGTTAGTCGCGCCATTTATTAGGGTCTCTGCATACGGATTTCAAGAAACAGGAATTATGATTTGATTCCATTGAGTCTGACGCAATACCGACCTACATGGAATGCGAGCTCACTTATTCATGCCAAGATGACTAGCGTAACAGAAGTGGAGACACTCAGGACTTGTGACTCACATAATTAGAAGATTTTTTGCATGCATGCAGTAATCGTAATTTTGACTTCCAGTTTCAAATTGCTAGTTATTCTGATGGCTCGTTCGATCAGAAATCGACGGATAGTATCAACAACTCTTTTCTGTTTTTTGGAGGAACTATTGGGTCAGTCCTTGAGGGTATCTTGAGCATAGACTCTGAACGTATAGATTAAGTAAATTCCTACGTCACTACACTAATAGTCCGTGCAGCCCTGGGGGACAACAACAGACAAAAATAAAGAGTGAAGTGTTGTGTGGACCAGCGAGGGAAGCTGGAGTATTTTGTATGGGATTAAAGGTTAGTACTGTGTGGAACCGTCAGGTTTGCCATCTCTCCATGCCTCGTGGGAGAACAATCAGAAACCTCTCTAGCTCTCATATACCACTACTTCTCCACTCCGCTATAATGTGTGTAGTGTGGTGATGTGGAAGGGGGAGGCTGGAGCTTCTACACGGGTTAGAGGCTCCAGAGTTGAGGCTCATGCCCTAAAGCACAGCTAATTGTTCTTGGAAGTCCTTACAACGTTAGTCGTCTACCTGAGGTAAAAATAAATATTGATGGTATCACA
>JAQGAD010003272.1:0-10719 GCA_034696625.1 Isotomurus palustris
GCTATTAATTGTACCGTCCGCATGGAGAAACCATCTCTTAATTTTAACGAGCCGAAAATGAAGCTTTCTGCGAGTTGTAAGGTTTTATTGCACAATGCACTTGTCATGTCAGATGCAGATAAAGTTACGTCTGCCTACATGATACCCTCATATACTTATTGGTTGCTTAGAATGGATTCGAAAGAAAGAATAGGTATAATCGCATCACACGGGTCTCTCAACACTTGCCTCTCTAGTCTCTATACATCTGTGAAGTATCTGTTTCAGTCATACGACAACCTTTTCTATTATTATTTGAGTCTCAGTGAACGCAATATTGTAAAGAAAAGAGTAAAAATAAAACGCTCTGTGAAATATGGTGTGTTCGGTGCTTCGGCATCGTAAAATAACTATGACATAAAACTGAACAAGCACACACACACACACTCGTGCGATTGCATCCCTTTGTTAGGCCAATGTGTATACGTTACGTTACATAATGGCTGTTTAGGCTACAAAAAGTATTGCCTTTTGTCCCTTATCTCTCTCTAGAGACTTGGATGAGCATACCAAAGTAAACATAAAGTAACACTAGCAGCCTACACTGGAATACTACACTGCATCATGATTTAACCGAGGATAAGAATCCACAACCCTCCATTTAAACAATCTAGGAGAAAATTAAAGACAGGAAATGCGTGGTCTAAACTTTACTAAATGTGTCACGTGTACAAATGATAGCTCAAACATTTCCAGCGTTTAAGCCTATTTTCAATTCTGTAGCATTCCACATATCGCAAGTCATCAAACTTGACATATGAACGCAAGTGGAAGCAGTGGTAACAAAATACTCGTCTAATTTTTAGGTAGCATCTTATCCGTACGACACACTTGCATTGCATTACCCAAGTGCCATAAAGGAAAGCTAATATGGTTGAATCTGTTTTGGAATGTCATAAGGGGAAAGCCAATTCACATTGTCCCAGTTGTCGTTACAGATATTTATGGAACTCATAATCATAACTATATCTCCCCTGATAGAACCATTAGGAGCAACTGTGTCATACCATAAGTGAATAGAATATTGAGCATTCACATATATTTCCTACACGTTTACTTCAATTTGCTCCATGAACAAGGACTAAAGAACAAATTAAAGAAATTCTATGCTATGGGTAAGCATTACTGGCTGAACAGATTTCTCATGTCATTATAATGATAACCATAAACAACGGAATAACATGGAAAAGCAGTGAAACTCCGGTTGGTCTCACGTATGCTGTTATGTAATATCTTGAGTACAGATGAACAGCACTGAAGTATTTAGCGAAGCAAAGCAATTAAATACCTACTTGGACGACGGAGCAAGTAAAGAGCATTAATTCCACTCCATTTCTTGTTTCGTATACTATACGCTCACGACCCACCGTATATATGCCTTATCCATCCAGTACTAAATCGTTTCCGCTTTTTAATCACATTTAATGAGACCCGTAAAAGAATAATTAAACTAGCTTTATCATAATTACTTAGGAGAAGAATGAAACTGATGTTTGCCACTACAGAGTTTACCCTCCATACACTTGCACTGTGAATAAAATAATAGTGAATAGCTCTGTGTCTGGTAAATCGTTGAACTTCACACACACATCGCAGTCATAATATAATAGTAAAGTGCAAAGCACAATTACGACCAAAAATTAGATTTAAGCTTATGGAATGGGGGCGAACTATTTTGTGACAGATCCGGTGGTTCAAATATTACCGTAATATTGTGCCACTAAAAGACACATTTAAAGTATTAAAGTCACATTTACGTGGCTGAAATACCCTTTACGGGACTACATTACACGGGCTTCCTCCAAATATGCAATCTATTAAGTGTTTTGGTGCAGAACAACCACATGGTTATTTCACCTTCATAATAACTCACAACTCTTAAAAAGAGAAGGACCCTTCTAGGACATTCATGTGTCGTGAACAGATCGCGAGAAGTGCTTAATTATAACATTCATGAAACAGAGAAGTTTAACTGATGAAGAGATTTCTGAACGTGACATTAACCATCAACAATCACTACAACTAAACTACAGACACTTTAGAACGGATGTCCATTGCACTGAACGTGAGTTTGGAATACACAGCTGAATATTCGTCCACAATTAAAGTTCAGCATGAAAAATAAATAATCCCTCAAGGGGAATTAATCCATCGAGCATTGTAGGCACACTGTATTCCAAATGAGTACGGATATGAAATGAATTATAAATCCAGCGCACACAAAAGACTCTTTTTTACATTGCTGTTTGGGAAATGAATCAGAAATCCGCCGGCAGTAGTGTGTGTGTAGTCAACAGCCACTACCACTTCCATTTACATCCTCAGAACTTTTTACAATATACAACTCCCTTCCTTCCTTCCTTCCCACTACTACCACTACTGCATTGTACAACACATTCGGGAGAAAACTATTCTCTCTTGTTTGTCCTCGTCATTATCATTTATGCCAAGCCTCACTTCTCGTAAAGTACACTCACGAAACTCGTTCCTGCATAGGACAACGCATGCATTTAGGCTAGGCCTAATAATAATGGAATACAGGAGGGTCACAATCTCTTAACAAAGAGTCCAACACTGAACGCAGCACCAGTAAAAGAGTCAGAGTAGGCTAAGAATAAATACAAACTACGAGAAGGATCAAATGGATTAGAATAAATCTGTTTATCTTTTAATTACATTTCGAGGAAGTTGCCTAATATTTTCTTTACTCTCTGATGGTGTTAGACCTTTTCTATCTACCATCCCTTGTGATGCACACAAAATCCTTTTCACCTCTCCTCATACTCTCTATCTACTCTCTAGTCCGTCTTTCACTTAACAAGATCTTATACTAACATCACATGACCAGCTAATTCTTTAAGAAATCTGGTAACTTATTTCGAAGCAATTGAAGTGTCTCTTCCAAATGGACGTCAAGTTATTCCTTCACAAAGTCAAATACATACATAGCGTATTTTACCCACAAAAAGCTGGGAGAGATGTTCAAACTTCAGAGAGTAGGGACTTTCTCCCCAAACTCAAAGCTATTAAGTAATGATGTGAAAGTAGACACTACGTACGTCAGTCACAAAATCAATCATCATCAGAAAGGAAAAATTAGTAGAAAAATGTAGCCTATTGTATAACAAATCGTGCGTTGCCCGTGGTCCGTGCATTCACCAGGGAGAGGGGATGCGAGATGATGGAAGCAAGCATTTGAAATCATTCGATTACGATTTCTCGAGCACCGCGTTCCCTATATAATACACCTCTGCTCTGTACCGTACTCTGAACGCTGGGTGACGGACACTCTTCTAAGAAATGAAAGTCAATCGATTTTTGAAATCTCACTTTCGGAGTGGAGTATAACATTCTCAAGCGGTCTTGATTCCAGAGGTTTGTATCACTTTCCCAGGAGGTTACAAAGACTTATTTCTAATGCTTCCTTACTTATTGAATGGTCTTAAATCGTTTCTCCTTTTCCTTCACTAATATTATTTCTCCATTTACTTTTTCCTCTTAAGCCAAGAAGGTAGAATAAGTGAGCAGGAGTTGCTCAGGGGGCCTAAAAGTTATTAATCAAAACATACCGAGTCTCCCTTTCTTTTCCATCTTTTTTACGTGTACCCGTAGTTAATCATCCTTCTTTTAAAACCTGAACGAACCATTTACGACGAAACTGTAGCAAAGCACATTCATAAAAGTATATCCAGACTGGTTCAAAAACGAATGCTCTTAACGAAACTCTATGCATTTTGCTTTCCTTAGGAAAATCGATTCCATTCATCATTCTTCTCTTCAACATCTAAAGAGCGGCAGGAGCAGTATACCTACTTGCGGAAGTAAGTATAAAAGTAAAGTTGTTTTAAGTGTTGTTCTGCCTCTCCCTCTGACTCTCCCGTTTCTTAAGTGTGGAGTAAAGAAGTAGTTCTGTGAATGAAAGTAAACACACTACACTGCTCCTAATACTACTACTGCGTGTATATTTTGCTTTTCCTATGGCACACCTGTCTTTCTTGTCACTCTTTCAATCTGGGACACACATCTCTGCCTCCCGACATGAAAAACGTACCAAACCAAGAAATTTCATCAATATGGGATTAACGAAGAGATGAAAGGAAAGAACTTTCATCTCTTTCTCCTTTCCTAAACCGCTCTCCTATGAAGTTACTACACTCGGTTTGGGGTCCAATTCCTTAAAATCACTTAAACCGAGGGGAAACACCGCAGCACACACACTCACTCAACTATTGATCTAACTCCAATCCAATTAAAAATGGACAACCTTCTTCATAAGCAACTTGCACTAAATTAACCTCCGTGTTTTGCCAGACTCTGTGATGTTTCCATAAAGCTAGGAATCAAATTTATTCCAATTAAGCTCTCTGTCAGCACAAAGCACACTTGGATTGCTTCCGACAAGACTTATCTTTGAGGTGCAATACTCCTGATCACCATCATCAAAATACCAAAAAGACCCAGGGTAACTTAATTTCATCTACAAAGAGACAACCGTTTTAACCTTTTATTATTCCTCCGTATCAGTACTATCAGTGATATAATTAACAAGCATAAAATTGACCTGTCTCCTTTCATTAATTACTATACGATTCATCTCAAGAATGAGTGGTTTATTGAAACTATATGGCCTATGTTATAAAATAAAACGAAACTCCCAACCGCCCTGATGTCTGCAAGAAGGATTGTAAAATGAAATTTTAATACTACGCTGCATGCTACCTGCTCACATCAGTGTGTAGAGATAAATGCACATGTTCCGCCTTCAGTCATGAAAATTATTAAAAGTCAGCAAAAAATAAGATGCTGGTAGAGTATTAAGCAAGAAGACTATAATATAATACATCCCTTTAATAGGAAATCAAGTTTTGGGTATTTTTCAAGTTTTACTACCAAGTCAAACCATCCTTCTTTATCCTACCACCGGTTCCAGTTAGTTGGGACACTAATTCACCGCTGCAGTAGTAAAAGTTGAAGCAACACAAGGAACTTCTGGTTTTATAGAATTTTGAAGGCAAGCAGAGTGAATACACAGTAGCTACAATTTAATAAGAAAATAATAATGATAAGAAAGACTGAAAGGAGATGATGATAAAGATAAATTCGTTCCACAAACATGCAGAATTAGCGTTATTTTTATTGACAATTTATATCATTCTGTTCAAAACAACATACGTAAATTCTAGCAACTCATTATTTACGAAGAAGTTTCGATCAGTAAACAGAACACCTTTTTGCAACTATTTTTGTTATGTGAATTACAAAAAGGAGTCCTCTTTTTAACTGTGAGTCAATTAGTCTTGGATTAATTGTTGGACTACCGTGTGTGCACTACTGATTATATGGACCCGGATGATTCCTGGATGATTATTCAGGTTTGTTTATTTCAAACGCAAAAAGCCATTTTTTATTCCAAAACGTGTCTGAATAAATGTGCAGTTTAATAATGTACACTGTCCTTAACTCGCACGAATGCAACTAATAATATTATGTGCTGTAATGATAGCACACAGCAATATATACCTATACATCTTGGAACTACACTCGGACATATATGAAGACGAGCAAAAACACAGTAACAATGGACAATGGAAAACAAGCACTACACAATAGTAGTTTAGTTGGATCTTTCGACTTTTTTCTCGCTATTAGATTTATTGCTCAAGATAGACGGGAGAGAGGAGGAAAAAATCAAGCGAGAGTTAAGTTAAAGAAAGGGAAGGAGAGTGAATGTACACGATTTGAATTCACAATCGAGTCGAGTTAAAAGTCTTAACGTGGCTTGAAGTGGATGTATCTAATGGTCCTGTCCAGTCCAAGACTAACTAACTAACAAAACTTAACTTTGTGGCAATGCTGATGAGATGAACCGGTTTGAGGTAATAAGTTGCTTAAAGCTCAGGGCAAAAAATCCATCGGTCCTTGAGAGTTTTCAAGGCTGGAGTTTGTGTTGTTCCTATTCTTGTGGAAATATTATTATCTATCTTCTAAAGACGACGACTATAGAGCATCTTGATACGAAAATTATGCCTTCATCCCATGCACCTCCACACGAACGTGCATTTTATTTTATATAAAAGTAAACTACACTCTCACATAGCGAGTTACTCTTGGCGTTGGGAGTTAAAGAATAGAACATAAAACTTCATGAGAGAGAAAAGGAAGATTGGAAGGGATGATAGAAGGTAAATAAATCTGATTCAAGTGTATACCAGGTAAGGATATATCTCATGAGAACTTTCTTATTAAAGAGAACAACTTCCCAATTCTCGTCCAAGAAAGAAGACAAGTTTTGCTCCTTTTTTATCCATTTATAACCCTCTCTTCTCTCGTGTTCTGCTTAACTAAATAAGCACTATATGAGCTCTATACCGGAGTCAAGTTGATTTCAAGCTTGAGTGGAGTTCGGGAGAGACTTGATTTTGAATAAGAGTCAAGAAAGGCAACGAAGTAAACCTTGTAAATAAATAAGATTGGGAGGACAGCTCATTAGATCAAGATGGACAGGACAAGAAAGCAGGATGAGCATGGATAAGGATGCGTCTTCATATTTAGAGTTTCATGCCATACACGATTTTGTAGTGTAGTGTACCCATTCCATCTCCTATTTTAGTGCAATCGATGCAATTCTTACATGTTCTTTTAATGCAACCAAAGAGACATAAGCGCTTACAAAATTTGAAGGGCCCATTTACATCTTTTTACGCTGAGATTTTAATCTTAACTTTCAAGAAAGGAAACACTATTCTAGTAAAACTCCGTACGAGTTTGATATGAAGGGTCAGTTCGTTTACAGTTAGGCAGTTTCCTCCAAATAAGGTATAATTTACTCTGTATTTGTAAATTTCAGTTCAAAATTCAACATTCATTGTTATACGATTTCTATCGATTTAGATTCAATTAATTGTAAATTACATGTGACAAGTTGCTTAATTGGTTGTCACCAACTCTGAATACTTTACCAATATGATATATGAGACAATTATAAACATATTTCAAAACAGCTTGGAAGACATAGACATTTTTATAAGTATTAATACAGTCTGAAATGAAAAAACACAAATCCTTCAAGAAAATATGAGATAATAGACTTCTTGTATTCGCAGATCAGCTCATCGTAAAGATTATTAGACTCTTACTTTGAAATTCTGCATCACAGAACAAAATTCAACTCATTGAACCGAAACTTGAGGAAAATACGCATACTCTTTTCTCATGCATCACGAAGCACCAAGAAAGACAGAATTTATTTCATATCCTTAGTCTTGATGGCCATTATGGCCTCAGACACAAGTAGCAGAAGCCATCACATTTACTATGACTTTTTATAAACAATATTTTCTTAAGATTCCCTATATCGCGCATCCTAATAAATCGCGTGTGTGTGATTTCAAACATCCTTAAGCACCTCTAGCACACGCACGCATTACAAAGAAGTGGGTGGGTCACATTTGCTACTCATTTAATTTAATACACACGTCTTGTAGTTCGAGAAAAAATTCCCATCACACTGGTACTGTCGGGTCGGAATAAAGTTAAAAGGATTTTAAGTAAATAAACATCCTTTTCGTCTGTAGTTTTACTTTCAATTATCTGCTATGTGCATCTGTACAATTAAATTTCTCTGAACATAGAAAATATTTATTTAAACTCAGTGGTCCATACTTATTATTTTTTAATTATGGATTATACAGTCACACGTTGTATTTTAAATGTTAAAGAGATGAAAAACAACTTCAGAGTTTTCCTGCTTTGCTTGTTCAGAAGTTACGCATGAGTTAATTGCTGGAATCTATTTAAGTGATGCTATTTTTATTAAACGAGTTTAATAATTGAACATTTGTCCAGAAGTAACATATTTCCTTATACATCTTTTACAGATAGTATGTAAAAATAAGTGATTATTTGTTACATCAATTTTATACGTTATTCACTTGTGTGTAATTCTGAATTGAAGAGCAACTTTACACTAATACGCAATAACAGCGAGTAAACTCGTTAAACCTTGATGTGAAATTTTGTTTATTACCTCTACCTTCACATCTTTATCCGCGTTCAAGTGGGATGAACATGAGTTCAAGTTGAAGGTGAGTAGTTCTTCTTAATCAGAATCAGTTAGAAAATACGCAGGACAAAGAACAAATCATGTT
This sequence comes from Isotomurus palustris, assembly GCA_034696625.1. Lineage (NCBI taxonomy): Eukaryota > Metazoa > Arthropoda > Collembola > Entomobryomorpha > Isotomidae > Isotomurus > Isotomurus palustris. Next base: position 8,187 of record JAQGAD010003272.1, read on the forward strand.
TCGTATGGATTAAAAATGCGTAGAGAATTTTCTGTTTTTTCTCTCACACAGGTTCTTAACATTTTCCTTTTACTTAATTGATAATAAACTGAAAATGTTTCTTCCTGTGTGCAATAATTATTCACCCATCTCCAGAAGAGATACTCGAGCAGGGCTCATTCAGAAAGAAATAACAGCTGCGCCCACCTTTGTCTTTTTCCCAAGTGTGAGTACAACTTTAATAAATTTCCCATGCACTCCGTACTTTTCTCGTGTCGTGTCATTCACTTCCCTCATGTGAATTATTACACTATTTCTTTATACTATACATATAATGTGCTCTTCGGAGTGCAATTAAACTATGGATCGTTCTACTTACTCTGTTAGTCTCCACATGTTTTCAACAACACAGGAATTTAAATGACAGGCTTTAGTATAACTACACATTTGAGAATGGGTACGTAGAAAACAAAAAGAAATTAAACTCTGTCTTATGATATAGTTCTGTGCTCTGTCTCAAACGCTTTTGGAATTTGTTTCTGAGGAAGTCCAGTGAATTTACTGATTCATATATTAAATTCACACTTCCTTTTAACCTCTCCACATCAGAGAGTATTAAAAATGTTCACAGAAAAGTTCGCGCAAATGTCAAATGTTGTAAGCTAATAGTCTGTGAGCTTGTTTGGCAGAAAAATCTTACACTTTTGAAATGAATTTGCATATAATTTCAGATTACAAGATTGCCTTACACGAAATAATCCGATTTAGTTCAAAAGCTTTATAGTGTTCATTGCTCAGTATCAAAAATTTGCCTGAAGTAGTATTTCTCTTTCTCAAATCTGCATGAGTACTTTGCGTTTGCTGTTTACTAAAATTGTTTGGAATAATTGTTTTATAGAGTGGAGAAAACTATCTAAAATTAAACAACTTTAATACGTACAGGTAATACTGAGTCGCGAAAACATTTTTTAGTAATTCTTGTAAAACAATATTATCGAGATTCTGTTAACATTGTATGCGTACATGTCATTTTACAATAGTGAAAACGGGTCATGAAGTAAATAATAAATCGTAACCATTTTAATGATAGGAGGTGAAGGAGTAATGAGATAATATCTATGAACTAAAACTGTAACAATTGTTTTCTGGCTGTGACACGTTTTGCATTTCACAAATCGCATACATTCGCATTTATAAAGCAGGTGTAATGGAAGTTTAATATACGACAGGCTTCTTGTGCCTATGAGCACCAGCACCCAATGCACATTTCTGAATTCTAAAAGCTACGTTGCATGTCTTTGATGAACTTGACTGAATGACTGGAACATTAATAAAGAGCAAAGCCAAGTCACGGCCTACTATTTTATTCCCTTCTATACCTGCCGTGCCACACCTGTCTTTTAATTCACATTTGCCTTGCTATAATTTAAGAACTAAAACTTGCTTCTCAACCCCAGGCTTTCCCGAAAGGAGATGATGGTAGCATTAAACTTCTTTACTTCTGCCACTTCGTGTTCCACTGTTTAAGAAACTTTTGTGCAACAGCCAGTTAGTCTACTCTTGATCCTTCTGAGCTTACTGACGACGATTTCGATTCTTGCCAAACAGAAATGTCTTAAGTTTTACAAATCTAATAGTAATAGTACTACAGGAAACTAAGGTTTTTATAATTTACAAGCTGAGAGTAATATATATATATCATTACGGCTAAGTCCTACTGTGTAGAGCAACGAATGAAATATGCAAAAATTAATTTATCCATTGTTAGCACATAATGTAAGGTTATTTCTGACAACACGCAATAATTCCTGGCTATATATGTCTGTCTTTAAATCGATAAGTTGGGTGTTTTAGTTAGGAAAGCTAGAATTGGAATGGATATGTTCACTCACAAGTCACAACCCAAGTACGGTCATCTTTTTACTATTTCATTTATGATGATCGATGACGATTACATGCCTCTGTGCCTGCCTATGTAAACTAAGACTAGACGACTATAAAGTATGGTAACCCTAGAAGAAATATCCATATTTAGAATTCACGGACATGAAGTGGAAGATATATAGTAAAAGTTATCTTAATTGCATGTCAATGCGTCCGAATACTGTCACGCATACAAATCTTGAACCAATGTAACTAACAATAAGTGTAGTGTCTGTAGTACAGATAGATATTGATATTGCTATCACTATCACATATCAAACGAAGTAAAAGTGCATTTTATGTATTCGACTTATTATGCACCCGATCAATTTCCTTAATGACGCTTCCAATTATGCTCCCGACTGGCAACTTTGAACTGACTCGAGTTAAAAGTTGTTCCCCAGCTTTGTATATAGTATAGATGACTAATGGCAAAACCTTGCAGAACTTTTGATTCAGTTTTATTTGAAAACCTTTTATACATGTATAATTGGATTATTCGAGTTCAGTTTATTAACAATGTGAATGTGCAACACAAAAAAATCTCTATCTCAGTTGCCGTTCCTAATTACTATAATTTTTGCAAGTTGATCGATATCCGAATCATCCCCAAGTCGACTTGAACTTCAAA
>JAQGAD010003273.1:0-10715 GCA_034696625.1 Isotomurus palustris
GGCAGGATATTGCGATTAATTAAAACGTATAAAAATTAAGTTTCGAATAGCTCCCGGCAACAAGCTACAGCCTTAATGAACACTTTCAATTATCTTTAGGTTTTGAGTGGCGACAGTTCGACTAAGTCGACATGCCTCACGACTTCCTCTACTTTCGAAATCAATTCTGATCGTTTTAAAGGATAGCTCCCTGCTTCTCAATTTCTCCGTTTTCCTTCTTTTTATGACATTCTTACTTATTAATAATTTATTTGTTGCATGTGTGCCGGAGTTGTTCTCCGGTAAGAAGGAAAGTCATCCCCACAATCCGTTTTAATAACAAATTTTCATTGAACATATAGAGAATGAATTTTGAACAGAATTTAGTCCATTAACTCATTTATTGCTACACTCAATTAAAAAGTTTCCGCTCATTAGCTTTAATCTTAAAGAATTTCGTTGAAAATATAAAATGATTTTAATTGAGAAGGCATTTTTCTTGGTAGCAAACGAAGAGGAGGATGACTTGTCGGTCGATGACTGACCACTTTAATTAGAGCACAACTGTCTGCTCACCATCAGATAAATGCCTATGACAGACACATTTTCGTTCAAAATAGATTATAAATGAAATTCATTGAAATTGAGATAAGCTTGACATTTTCACGTCCATCCCTAGATTCCAGTTCTTTCAATAAATACACTGAATTTATTTCCTTGTTATTATTTTTAATCGCATACAATTTCGTTTAAAATCGGAAATGATTTAAGTAGAGTGGATTTGAGATAAGCTCAATTTTGTTCGTAGCAGACGAAACGAGGATTCTATACTGCGAAAGTCTCAATTACTCCACTAATCTAATTAAGTCTCTCATCGTTTGCAATCCATCTTTCTGATTCTGAAATTGGTAGCAAAAAAAAGGAAAGACACAATGCTAATTCACTTTAATTTATCAAACGAGGCGATTACATAAGTTTTGAAGGGGTTGAAATTCTCACAAAAACCGAAACAATCTTTATTTTCTGACATTCAGACTTAAAATTCCTACAAGAGAAAGTTTCGTTTAAGTTCGAGTAAAGTTTATTACTTAAAGCAGACTGAAAGATTTTGGTTTGGAACTGACAGTATTACATTTGATGTGGGGTTCCGGGTATTTCAAAAACTTGAAGTGCATTTTGTAGACATCTACCTAACTTAATATTTTCCGAAGAAGAAACTTCCCAACGTCTATTTTTACACGAAATATAGAGTTTTTTCGAAAAAAGTAGGCCATTTTTTATATTTTTGCTTTCTTAAGTTCTCAAAAACAGTTTTAGTACATGCGAATATGTAAAAATGCATATCTTCAAATTGTATCAAAAATAATTTTAAATAGGAAATTTCTGCCATTTAGAAGTCATAAAATGCGGAAAATTTTCGAAAAACCCGTATCACCTGCGAACGGAGTGCCATTGGGAACTAATTTTTTCGGAATTTAAATAAAGGTACATAGGATAGTGTATGATTTTTTTCGAAAAGCCCGAATCTCGTTCCCAATGTAGTATTGTGATTGTGAGACCATTTGAAGCTGAAAAGGATGTTATTCGTTTGATTGGAAGCAAGGCCTGTTGACAACTAGCGCTAATGGAGCATGAATGGCCTTGGCGCGGACCTGCATGGCTTCAAGGAAGGACCTCAGGAGCACGTACAATTTTATCCTGACGAGTACGTGCCCTGGGTGGACTGAGTCCATTGGTCCAGCTCCAGCTTCGGTGGAGAAGATCACCGTGACCTCAGTCACGATGGCAGCATGTAAGTTTATTTTGATTCCCTGCATGGCTAAATTATTAAATAAAACATGAAGCTATAGTACTCATATTTTTTGGCCGAAGTAAGCCTTTTTTCGAAATAATAGAACTTATATTTTGTTTTATTTCGTGTAAAGGCATTGGGTCTGGGTCTTTTGAATACCTCCTTCGCCACAATTTTGTACATCGCGTCATCTTTCAGAAGGTCGCCGTTCAAGTACCACGAGATCTTTAGTGTTAACCTCCGTGCCCTTTGATGTTCAGTTGGCAGAGTTTACAAGGAAGGCAGGCTAATTCCTCCACCCGTCCCTAAAATGAATTTATTTTCAATACGCTGCTGTTCATTTCCAGGCAAAATCAGCAACCTTTGTGGGACAACGCGATGCACCCGAAGGCAAATAAATGGGACGATGCGATTGAAAGCCAAATCCGATTTATTTAGAGAAACAAGAGAAGGTTAACATGAAGTGAGGGTCTTAATTTATTTCTATTTGAAACCCCTTGTCGGCACTCACACCGTACCCCCAAAACCAGAAGATGGCGACGGTTGCGTTTCCACTGTCGATTGACTCAGAAATGACGTCGGGCTGGGCGCATCCGCTGAAATAAACAAAAACAAGTAAGAAGAAATAAGCTGAATTTGGGATGTAGATGAGTTTGTGGTCACCTAAAGGCAGACGGAGGGAGAAGTTCATATGGAAGTCCAGTGGGACTCTCCTCCAGGAAGGAAACTCGAATTGAGTTGTCGCATGAGTCTGGCGAAGTGCTCGGGAGGTCGAGGAACTTCAGCGTAATTTGAAATGGCCGTCCGCTCGGAGGAGCAACCACAGCCACGAAGTAACTTAGTGGAAAAGAGTTCTGCGAGTTGTTGGGGGGAAAGGAGACGACCTGCCGCCCCTGTCCCACAACAAGCTGACTTGAGGGAACGAAGGTATCGGAAGTGGCGATGGTGTTGAATTTGAGTTTGAAACTGGGCTGCTCCGACGCGGAGGACGAAATCAACAGCGTCACCAGAATCACATTCCCCTTACTCTCCCGTTCCTCCCTCCAGTCACTTTGGGACCTGTGGGATGGAATTCTGTGAATCTCACCGTTTGGTCAGTTAGGTTAGGTCAACTCATTCACACTCACCAATTCCACACGTGTTGATTCCCATTCTCATAATATGTACCCCACAAAGAGAGACGGGCGTCCGCACCCAAATTGTTTTCCTGCAACGCGAACCTCATGCAACGAAAAGAAGTTCCTCCTTCCGATTGGAAGACCCAAATCTTCCGACGCAAATTCTGATTGGCTCCTCCCGTGAATTCAATCGTCCCTTCCCTCAAATTCACCTCTTCCACCTGCACAACAACCAACAACATTAAACTCAGAAGCCCCTTCACTCCTCTCACAAATGCGCCCTCCCAACAGAATAAAAGTTAATCAAGTTACGACTCACCTCCGTCTGCACAGGAGGTTTGGATGTGGACGTAATTTCAGCTTTCGTCTCAATTGCCGAGATGGTCGTCGATTGAGTTCTCGTCATGGGGCTGAAGGTTGTCAACAATTCAGAAAGCGACTGCAAAACAAGGACGACACAAACAGAGTTTAGCATATTGGCGTTTGCTCGGTGAATGGGGACTGTGAATTAAGCTGGAGTTAGTCCAAAGAGAAAGAAGATAAAAGACTCACCTCCGTCTGAACTAGAGGCTTGGATATTGACACTATTTCACCTTGTCTCTCGTCTGTGGACACATTCGTCGATCCATTTGTCATCCGATGTGGATTCTGGAGGAAGACTGTCAAACTTGACAGCAACTGGAAGAAAACAAAGACCAATTCAGAGTACAGCAGCGGTTTTTTTACGTGTGTAATGTTGATTTACGCTGGAGAGTTGTTGGTGATTCTTCTGGAGTGTCTTATTGACACTTCCGTGTTCCTCTGTCACCTTCGACTCAATTTGCAGCAGCCTTCCTATGAAAGTCTTCGAGAAGCTCCCCATCTTTAAATCACTCCTGGTCTGACTTTCGTTTAATGAATCCGCCAGGGTGACGTTAAGATTCCCCAGCTAAAGTAAAAATATTCAATTTTTTATTCACTACACATTTAAAACCCTCACTAAGGTTCAGATAAGATCAGAAACCGTAGAAAATGGGTGAATTTAATTTACAATCTCAATCATTTTCCGTGACAAGTTGGCAGAAAGCGCCTCCTTGTCTCTCTCCAATTTTGTTGTCAGCTTTTTCCACAAATTATTGAAGTACCAGTCCATCTGTCAAGCAACCAAAATAATAAAATGTTAATAATGCAATATAAATGAGGAATTGAGCATGAGAGAATACAAATCACAGATGTAAATATAATCTCTCACCTCAGATTTTATGAACTCTCGTGTTTTATGGTTTTGTTCCATTTCAAATTGACGAGCCTTCTCTTCGGGATTCTCCACAAAGTCCTGTCACACAAAATTATGAAACCATAAAAATTAATTCTACATTCCTTGAGGGGAACCTACCTTTTCGAATTGCCCTATCGCTGAGCTCAACAGCAAGAAAAAGAAGAAGAGGAACTTGAGGGTTAACTTCATTTCGGTGGAAGTGTTAAACAAGTTTAACTCAACTGAACCAAGTTGTGGAGCGGCACGAGGAAGTTTGAAGTACTTCTGATAGAACTCACACTCACTTTTAAACCAAAATAATCTCATTGTATTAAGAAGAGATGATGTGTGTGCAGAGTTTGAATTTCTATCTCATTTTACTCACTCACTCTGGTCTGGCACTCAACTCGAGGTTAGTTTATTGACTTGAGCAGAAGTGGAGATTTGCGTGATTAAAGATTCGGTGGTGACTGCTCAGACTCAGATCATCTTTTTCCAAGAAGAAGAACAGCCTTCTCACTCACTCGATTCGCGTCTGTGCTGGAGGTCACTTCTTATTCGCATTAACGGAGGATCAATAAATACGATGAGAAGAGGAAGTGGAACTCATGGAAATGAAGCTGATGCAGATGAAACTTGGACAGGTAACCTCCAATGCTTCTTTGGTTTGGTGGGTTTGTGTGGTGAGAGTTCATCTAAGTTGACATTTGAGTTCTCTACGGTTAAAGTACCTTCTGTTGGTCGGAAGGATATTTTGATGTCAATTCCAGCGTCTCGAATTTCAAGGGATTCGGAATGGATAGTAAAGGAATATTTAGTAAATGAATAGTTAGCAACGAATTGTTAGTAAGGGAATGATTAGTAAAGAGGAATTGTTAGTAAAGGAATGGATAGTAAATCACAGATGCATCACGTTTTGTGCAAATAACTTATCTCACACAAAATATTGGAAATTGACAGTTCGAAAGCACTTATTTGCCCAGTCTACTGTTGGCCGGTTCCTTGCTTTACCGTTCCCCAGGATAGGTTAGCAACAAAAATTGTTCTAAGTCCCGACATAAGGTTATACCGGGAAAAAATCTTACCTCCACTTTTGGCCTTGGATATTCAGCGATCATGAACTGAAGATCATTTTTGGTCCAAACACCAGACCACCCCCACTGACCCCTCACCCCCAATACGCGTTTTAACATATTCGCATGTGCTAGAGCTATTTCAAAATTTCGAAAAAAATAAAATTTCCGTGTGAAAAACGTGTTCAAATATTGTACAAATTCAAACTAAACTCCAGGATTTAAATTTTTAAGCAAATTTCATTTTCAAACTTTAGAAAAATAGTTATACCGATGAGATTTTAATATTCGCTAACCCGGTTTTGAAATGGGCGGTTTCTAAGTATTCCTGGAAACAAAAACGAAAATAATTTGATTTTTTTCGAAAAATCTGTATATTTCCTGTGACTGTGAATTTTGGTCTTCGGGAAATTTTAAATTAAATGGTTGACTACTAAATGCACGTCGGGTTTTTGAAATACCCGGAACCCCACTCCCAAGGAAATATTGTCAGATAATCACATATTATTATTTGATTTCGATCCCTGCGTTTCATCTTTTTCTGTCTTCTTTCTTTTAATTTCATCCTCTTGATCTTTATGTGTCAACGGCATAAATTTTGAATAGGATGAAATCCTCATAAAACCAGTGTTAGTTTTGCTTCTGAAAATTCCTAGTAAATACGTCCATTAAGTGAAAATGAGGCTTAAGGTTTCCAGTGGAATTATTTAATGTGAGCGAATGAAAAGTTTTGATGCGGGTGAAGAGTAAATTAAATGAGTGTGAGACAAGGTTGAAACGGAAAAGGACTGAAGGATTTGGATATTTTTATTTCTCTTGGAACGGTTAGACAGAATGAGTCTCTCATTCCTTCCTTTCCAACACATTCTCTTTGTTTTACTTGACACAATGACATCACCAGGTCGCATTGAAGTCTGTCAGTTTATTCATGTTTGTTCACAGCATCCTTTTGACTCTTATCAACATCCTCAGCCCACAGCCTCTCTGCTCAAGGTCACTCCGTATGCACGAAGATTCAAAGAGACGGTGAATTGAGTTGATGGGCAGAGGAGGAAATTTCGACACTCATGGAAACAAAGCTGACGTCGAAAAGTGTTAAAGAGGACAAAAAGGATAAACTCCAATTATCCTTTTTTGTTTTACTGTGGCCACAGAAGATTGCTCACACGAGAAAAATTTACAGGGGAAATTTATGAACCGTATATTTAACTCTAGATCGCATGTTTTCTTGACCTGTGTAATTAAAACGAAGAACAGAGGGAACAGACACATACTGGCCGTACTCGCAGATATTATTTATCGAAAATTCCTCATTGGTAGTTATCTTTGAATATGTACAACTAGGAATGAGCTAGTCTGCATCTGCAGAGAAAATGAAAGGAAACAAGCGGTCTCAACGAAGCATGAAGTGCAGTTTTTACTGCGTGTAAAGTCGGATGGAATGGTGAATCATGGGGAATTGAGCGTCATTATTTAATGTCGTTTAAGAATTTATTCGATTTCGGTCGCTTCTTTATGACAATGTTTCACCATTAATAAATGTAATTAAAAATTAAGATAGAAATTGTGCTGAAAGTGCACTCTGTTTTCCCTAAATTTATTTTAATTATAATTTCATACACAATTTAACTGAATAGACTACAATTAATCAGATTGTGGAGATTTTTAAATCTATTACATGAATGGCCAGTTCTCGTGCATTAAGGACGAAACTACATTGGCCTTGTTAAATTCAAGTAGTAGGAAATGGGAATATTTGATACTTCTTAGCCAGATTATCATAAAAAGTCTTCTCGTATGTTGTAAAGAACAATGGGGCTGGGATCGGAGGGGTTAAATGAAAGACGGATTTTCTGTAAGGCGCATAAAATTCGAGCAGAATTAAGTCAGCGACTAGTTTACTGCTACACTCAATTTATTTCTATAAATTTGTTTTAATCGCAAATAATTTCGTTGAAATTCAGGGATTATTTCGATTAAGAGGAATTGAGATCAGATAATTTATCCATTTAATTTTCTAAACCCTCCATTAATCTAGATAATCCAGAATCAATCTCCATCCATTAAGTGTATAGCTTATATTCGATTGATTATCTTTCAGAATAGCCCAAATATTGTATTTTTTGAAGGATGAATGTGGAAATATTTCCCCATAGTGAAGTGTTTGTATGGATTGTAACATTTTTATGTTCCATGATGGATCTTCGGAATCCATGAGCTTCCCAACGTCGGCTGCGTCTGATTTGGTGAAGTTTTCACCACGCAGTGAGTCATTGTGGTCACAATTTTTGGTATAATTGGTGGTTTTTTTGGTTAGTTGCAGGTTGTATGCGCTACACTTTCAGAGTCTTTGACTCTTCTCTCATCTTTCCACGAGCGTTCCCAATGGGCTAGAAATTCCTCACCCAACGCTCCTTGGAAAGGTCTCTGGACTTCAAAAGATTCATATTTTGAGTCCAAATTTCCTGCAGCGATGGACACATCACAACTGTGGGGTGTACCACCTGTGGATGTGGGTTCAACATCGAACCCAAGCCTCCGTTTCGGTCTACACCGTTCCCGAGGGAGACTGGCTGCTCTGGTTTTCCTCCTATCTGGGGAAATCGACAAGGGACCTGTTTTAGCAAATTGCCAGACCTTTACAATTAATAATTTAATCAAATCAAGATCATTAGAAATTTTGCTCTGAAAAGCTACTGTTAGATTAGATACTCCAGTGTCTTGAGTCAAAGTACAGAACCGAGACAAAGTTTACAGATCTGTGTGATTCGGAGGAAATGCAGGAAACACCCCATAACGCAAAAACATGACACGTTTGAGGTGCTGCGAATATTTTGAATTACCTGCTGGAGTTGTTTTCCCACGCGCAGCGGAGCAAGAGTCGAAGAAGTAGGAGGAATTTAGCTGTGGCCACAGAAAGTCAAATGTTGACAGAAGTGGTAATGGAGGTGATGGCAAGGGAAGCTGAAGATTATCCAAGAATTGCTTCGGAAATAAAAAAATCAACAATACGAACAGCCATCCCTTTTTTCTTCTATGTCCTGAGGAAAATGTAGGTCAAAATGAAGCAGCCCCGCATCCACCAACAATGTCACTACCTTGATGAGAGCATTTTTGGATGCCAACTGAATTTCCCTCGCGAAAAAAAACGAATTCGAGAGGAACACAAAAGACATCAACAACCTTAGCATCTCCAGAATCAACATCAACAGCATTGTAAGGAGTTTAGTTCTCCAGCTTCGTCCTCTACTGATTGAAGGTGAGAGTGAACGCCTTGAGGAGGATTTGTTATAGGAGAGAACCAAATGTATTCCAATTAGCCTGAGAACTGTTAGAAAACATTCTGCTATTCTAAGCTTTCTCCCCGCCACTAAACTTTGTCTTACCCATTCCACACATGTGGGTTTTTCCCAGGAGTCCAGACAGGGAGGTGAGCGATTTTACCTAAATCATTTTCTTCCAAAACAAAGCTGACATTCCAGTGGTGTCCATTTGGAATGAAAATTTGGCTCTCCTTTGAATTCAATTGTTCCTGACTCTCCACTCACTTCCTCGACCGCGGTTCTCTGAACAAGCTTTAACAAGAAGAACTATTAGAAATACTCAGATTGATTTTTAATTCCATGTGGAAAATGAAAAGCATCTCAAACATAAAGAAAATCGAATCGAATTTAATTAAAAATAAAACGCCCACGAATGTTTGCCAGTGGATAATAAATCATTGTTATTAGACGTTCTCTAATCAGAATTTGAGAGTTAAAAAGCGATAAAATTCAAAACAGCATGGAAATTCCCAGAATAAACCGGCTCATCCAAATTTCTTCCGTGAGTTCTGTTAACGCAGATTCAAAGGTTTTTTTCTTACAGGTGACATTTGAAGATTCCCATGAAAAGCTGTGCTCAATTTCTCAAATTTTCCTGTTAATGGCTCAGAGATGTTGAATATTGAGCTTTCTATCTTCAAATCACTGTTGGTCATTCTTCCGTTAAATGAATCCGTCAGGTTGACGTACAGATTTCCCATCTACAGAATAATATTCACTTCTTAATCACAAATATTCATAATTCTTAGTGCAGCCCAACAGCAATTCCAATAGTTGAAACTTTCGAGTTCCACCGGGTCAAGCGGGACACTCCACACGGTTCACAATATTACGAATCTCGTCTCGTCATCATTCTCAATTTACTCATCGCAGACTTTGCCTTCTCTTCCGCTCTTTGCAGTTTTAGGCTCATCTCCAATCTCACCTACCGAGGGTTGTCAAAGATATAACGGACACTACATTACGTTATATATATCAAGAACCAAGAGAGATACGATGATGACTTTTTGTATTTAGGTAGCATAAAGTATTAGCCGTAAGGTACAATCAACAGTTTTTTTGGAAAGAAACCACCACCTACCCGGTACCCGGTCGGGTGGATTTCCATGTAACACAGTAACACAAGTAACACATCCATGCTTACTTCGTAATTATGGAACGAGGAATTATTTTTACCAGAAATATTCCATAAATCTAAATGACAGGTGGATTTTTTTATAAATAAGTTGAATAAATTCTAACGAAATTTAGTCAAGCAACTTGTTTATTGCTGCACTAAATTTATTTCCATCTGTTAGTTTTAAACGTAAAGAATTAGTTTTAAAATTGATGATTTGAGTTGACAATAATTGAGATAAGCTCATTTTTCTTCGTAGCAGACGAAGATGAGAGTGACTTGACAATTGTTGAGTCACCACCTTAATTAGACAAGGTAACTGTTCACTATCAGATGAATGTCTATGGTTGAAATCCATCAATTTCTTTTAACCAGACAATCTTTTTTGAAAACTGAAGATAAATGAAATTCATTGGAATTGAGATAAGTTTCGCATTTGTTCGTTCATCACAAGGACTCCAGTACATTTGTTAATTACACTCAATTTATTTCCATCTGTTATTATTTGTCATCGTGTAGAATTTAGTTGAAAAAATGTTTCGTTCATCTCACTAGCTTAATTAACTATCCTTCTCTGCCAAGGGAAATATAATCCACCGGATATGAAAACCCCATTTGTTCACCGCATGTCAATTTAATTACGCAATCAAAACTCTGCACATGCATTAACTACGCTGTTTCAGCAAAAGGAATAAGGATTTTTGGTTCTATGATGAAGTCTTACAAATTCTCGTGCCACTCCCCAAATTCCTTTCAGTCGAGTTTTACTATTCTATCAAAATGGACATCTCTGAGAAAATCTACTTTTTCTTCTTATTTTTGCTGAGTGCAACGAGGGCAGAATTCGTAAGTTTCGGTCAAAGACCACGGAACGAGTTTCTCCACTTATCGATTCTATTTTGACAGGATCACATAATACAGAAGGGCGTTAGTACTTTATTGAAACGACTTTGCCGATTGATTACTCGTTACCTATAAGCTTCTTATGCAAAATGTTTGATTTAATAGAAGCGTCAGACACTTCTCTTTTAGTAAAAGACAATGATTGAACACAAAAATTTAAAATCAGACCCCAC
>JAQGAD010003274.1:0-10715 GCA_034696625.1 Isotomurus palustris
TGAAAGTAAAGGAATTGGAAGTAAGGAATTGAAAGTAAAGGAATTGGAAGTCAGGGGAATTGAAAGTAAGGAGGAATCGGAAGTAACGGAATTGAAGTAATGGAGTTCAAAGTAAAGTTTGAATCGTCTTGCGATCTGCGTGCACGTAAAATGTTGGCCCATGCAATATGGTGTTTTTGATGAAGTATTCAGTACAAAGTATTAAATTAAAAAATTATGCATATTGTCATCTATTTAGATTGATAGATAGGTACATCAAAATCTGTAAGTCACATTACCGCATAATTTAATGATCTCTCTGACTAGCTACATGCAAAAAGGAACTGATTATATTAAGTTGCCAAATTTTAATTCCTGATCACTGCCTTTCGTTTTCAAAATTTGTTTAAACTTTACTTCATGAAAATTCACCAATTAATTGTAATTATAAGCAGCTTATGTTTAAATAAGTGATAAACTTGGATACAAACTTGCTCAATGCATGTATCTAGTCATATATGTCAACTTTGTGCTAATTTATGGTACGAATGTCAATCACTCAGGATGATGCAGTGTATTAACTGTGAACGCTTAAATTAATATTTTATACTGAATACTTTTGTTTGATATTAAAATGCATGGTAATAAACAACATATTGCATTTGCCAACATTTTACGTACACACAGATCGCAAGACGGTTCATACTTTACTTTGAACTCCATTACTTCCAATTCCTCCTTACTTTCAATTCCCCTGACTTCCAGTTCCTTTACTTTCAATTCCTTACTTCCAATTCCTTTACTTTCAATTCCTTTACTTTCCGTTCCGTAACTCAGCCCGAACATTGTAAAGCAAAGGGTTTTTGTGTTAATCTGTCGCGTACCAAAGGGTGTAGATGTAAGCACGGGCACATTTTATTGTAACGGATATTTGACGTGAAGATTAATTACTGTACGTGCCAGAGTTACTGGCTTCTAGCTCCAACCCTTTTTAGGTTACCGGTTCTGAAAGTAAAGGAATTGAAAGTAAAGGAATTGGAAGTAAGGAATTGAAAGTAAAGGAATTGGAAGTCAAGAGGAATTGAAAGTAAAGGAATTGAAAGTCAAGAGGAATTGAAAGTAAGGAGGAATTCAAAGTAAAGTATGAAATAACTCAGGATTCGCGTGTACGTAAAATATTGGCACATGCACTAAGGTGTTCGATTCCATTCATTGTGGGCGAGTTTCCACAAGGGATGAGATGCTTGTGTGTGTGTGAATAACTCGGATAGGTCAGAGGGGATTCTGTAGACTTAGGTTTATTCTCTAACGGGAACTTGTACACAAATAGAATAGGGAAGATAATAGTCTGGACGAGAGTCGGGACAAGAGTGGCGAGGCTCTCCAGGAGAACTCCAGGACTAATCGGAGAACGCGGTGGAGGAGGAATACATGGAGAATACAGAATACATGGATGAGATGTACAATGAGTGTGGATAGGGACTATGAATGTAGTGAATTGTTAGTGTTACAAGTAGTATGAGGTATCTTGCTCACAGAGCTCCCCCCGTTCGGAAGCGTGGACCCCACGCTTAAGGGACAAAGGTTAACAAGAAATAGGTTTAGAAATTAGGGAACTGGCATCGACGACAAAGTGGCTGATTCGGAGTCCAATTCTTACAACGAATGCAGCAGAACATTTTACAATTCCGAAAGGTTTGAGCTTGCTTGCAGTCGCGTACGACGTGGCCTAACTTATTACATTCGAAGCAAATGGGGACAGCTGCCGTCAGGTTTGTAAATTCGGAGCTTAGAAGTTAGATTGTTCTTCAATTTGAATTTCGGAGGATACGACTGCGATGGTATGTTGTCCGTAGGAGAAGGGGTTGAGTTCCACAAGTCGACTTTCATTCTCAAGGTGAGAGGAGGTTGAGTTGTAGTCCTACGAAGGATAGGCGTTGTAGTCCTTGGAGATGATGATAGTCTACGACGATTATTCCTCGAAATACGGTCGAATGCACTCACACGTGGAATTTCTCGAGGCTCATCTCTACGCACAGCAAAAGAATTACGGTGCCAAGTATTACGACTACGATGATCTCGACGACCGTCTTCGCGTTTCCTGCTCCTAGTAGCTTGAGATGTTAATGGCAAAGGAGCGTCTACCGTTGATTCCTTTCTGTCGACTAGCGATGTGTCCTCCAATAGCTGCAGAAGTTCTCTTTCTTCGTTCGTTTGGGACAAGTCAGCCATTTCCTCTTCAATAATTAGGGTGTCGTCCGCCTCGGAGTGGGTCGGAGAGGGCTCATCAGCCATATTAAACTACAATAGTGAAAAGAATAAAGTTATACAAAAGATGTACAGAAATACATCAACGGTGGCTACGGCGAAAAATTGAATCAACGACGAGATGCATAATCAGAGGGAGTATATCTGTCAGGAGGAGCAGATATTCGGGAACTTCTACGAATCGTCACAAGTTCTGCACTGCTTGAAGAGCTGCTAGACAGTTCATCTGGTGTTTCGACTACGATGGGCGTTGAATTTTCAGAAGGAGTAGAGTAAATGCTCGCTGAGTCTTGATCATCAGCATTAGAATCGCTTGTTGTAGAATCAGATAGAATAGGAGGTTCAGTTGGAGGATTGCTCGATGGCCCACTGGATACGGAGGCTGAAGTTGGCAAGTCACTGATGGTCAATGGAATATCAACAGAGACATCCACTGACGGTGGATCTTCAATAGCTGAACTGCTCGATTCAGAATTTACAACGACGGGATGACCTTCAGGTTCAACTGGGAAATATCTTGATCCACAGATTAATACAGGTGGCAGAACTTCTGAATTAGTATTACTGGCAGGTGGTGTGGGGTGACGCGTAATTGTAGAGTTATTTGAATTGGACACGGAGACAGAAATATCGGTTGGAGAGATGAGCTCATCGTTTGATTCATCAGAAGTATATTCACTGGACGACTCCGATGACACGGTGATGGAGCTTCTTGCGTACTCTTCATAATATGGCTTCAGATGACGGACGCTCACAATTCGAACTGGTTTACGTGTACTCGGATTTTGACGTACATCCTGCACTTCGTAATTATTGACGGCAGTACGGCGGAGAATTAGAAAAGGCCCAGTCCATTTGGGCAACCATTTTTGAACGTGTCCTGGCTTCGGTGCGAAGTTGGCCAACAATACTTTGTCTCCTGGGAAAAAGACAAGTGGCTTGTGCTTACGGTCGAAGTTGATTTTGCATTGTCTCTGATATGCCATTGTACGAGTTCGGGCAACTCTCAAAGATCTACGATGTTTTTCCTGAAGTGAGGCAGGTTCTTCTTCGTCTACGACGTACGGTTTCGGAGCATCACAAGGGAGGAAGGGCTCTCGGTTGTACAACAAAAAGAATGGAGAAAATCCAGTTATTTTGTGTGTAGCGATATTCGATGAGAAGTTGGCAATGTGAACCCATTTATCCCAGTTGGTATGTGACTCATTCACGTGCTTCGCTATGGTCGACTTGAGGACGTCATTCCTCCTTTCACATACTCCGTTGGAATCCGGCTTATAAGCTGCGGTGAACAGTAGCTTGATATGATGATCTTCGGCGAAGTTTCTGAAATCAGCACTAGTGAAGGAAGTTCCTTGATCTGCGAGAATTTCACGTGGAGATCCGTGAGTAAAGATAACGTGTTTCTCTAGGACTGCTATTGCTGACTTGGTGTCACAATCTCGAGTCGGATAAGCAACTGTAAATCGAGTCAAATGATCTATGGCTACAAATATGTATTTGTTACGTCCAGGTGACGTGACGGGAAAAGGTCCCTGATAATCGATTCCTATTCGGTGGAAAGGCTGTAGAGGAGGGGCAACAGGCTGTAGAGGTCCAGGTGCGTTGCAGTTTCTTCGATTAAATATTCTGCCAGGACTTTACATATCGTACACACTGTGTGTACATACGAGGCCAAAAATAACGACTTCGAAGGAAAGCATAGGTCTTGTCGAATCCAAGATGATGAAGTGCATCGATGTGAGCTTCAGCCATAACTCTAACACGCATGTTGGGTGGTACACAGAGAAGCCAATGTCTGCCAAATTCTTCTGGGTTTATCTTGTAAAGAATTCCATCTTTAATATCGTAGTCTATCACAGGATCATTAAATGCATCTATTGTTGACTTTGGACTCTCTCTCTGCTTAATTACGGCTTCGATGATTTCTTTAAACTTCGGGTCCTTCCTCTGATCTTCTGTAATTGTGCTTCGTAGTGTTGCATCACTTGCTCCTATAGTCAGGCTTGCTAATTTCTCAGCTAATCCGTAGCTATCATCGGCTTCGTTGGTTGATGGAAATACGGGATTTCGTGAAAGAGCGTCTGCATCGAGATGTCGTTTTCCAGACTTGTACATGACTTCGAAATCATACTGTTGCAAACTGAGGATCCATCTGGCGAGTCGTCCCTTTGGATCCTTCATCGTGAGAAGATAGCACAATGAGCAGTGATCAGTGACTACGGCGAATTTCTTCCCATAAAGATAAGGACGGAAGTGGTGGATAGAATCCATAATAGCGAGGGCCTCTAATTCTGGCGTTGACCATTTCCTCTCAAATTTGTTGAGTGATCTGGAGTAGTATGCGATTACTTTTTCTTTCCCATCTTGAATTTGAACTAACGTGGAACCAACGCCGTATCCACAAGCGTCAGTGTGAATCTGCGTAGGTGAGGCTTCATCTGGATAGCTCAAAACAGGAGGGCTGGTGAGTTTCTCTTTCAGGGTCAAGAAAGCTGTCTCGCAAGCGTCGTCCCAGAGGAATATAGCATCTTTCTTGGTTAATTGGTGCAGTGGATGTGCAATATTAGCAAAGTCTTTGATAAACCTTCGGTAATATGAACATAAGGATACGAAAGACCTGACTTTCTCCACAGAAACAGGGCGAGGAAAGTCAACAACGGATTGTGTTGTCTTTGGATTCACTCGAATTCCGTCAGCAGAGACGACGTGTCCTAGATACAGCAATTCATCGTTTGCAAAGCTGCACTTTTTTGGTTTCAATTTTAGGTTGGCGGAGCGGAGGGCTTCGAAGACTTGAGACAAATGTTGTAGATGTTCCTCAAAATTTTTGCTGTATACGACGATGTCATCCAGGTAGGCTAGGGCGAATGACCATTTCAATTGTCCCAAAACTGAGTCAATGAGTCTTGAGAAGGTTGCGACTGCGTTGCATAGGCCAAAGGGCATGACCTTCCACTGGAATAGTCCATCCGGAGTCACGAAGGCTGTCTTCTCTTGATCCTGTTCTGCAATTTCGACCTGGTAGTAGGCCTGGTCGCAGTCCATGCTGGAGAAAACACGAGCTCCGCGAAGTCTGTCGATTGCATCATCAATTCTAGGGAGTGGAAATGAATCCTTCTTAGAAATACTATTTAATTTCCGATAATCACAGCAGAATCTCCATGCTCCGCAGGGCTTCATCACAAGTACGACTGGCGATGCCCAGGGTGAGTTCGATGGCTCTACAAATCCTTGCGCTAAGAATCCATCTACGCACTTAGCTATCTCACGACGTTCTGTAGGAGCCACTCTGTAAGGTCGCTGCTTAATAGGAAGCGCATTTCCGGTGTCGATGAAATGAGTAGCAAGATGAGTTATTCCCAGTTCCTTATCCTTCTTGACAAAAACATCGGCGAATGAGTGCAAAAGCTGATGTAGTTTTTCTTTTTCTTCGGAGGTTAAGTTCTCTCCCATTTTGACGTCTGAGACAAAGTCGGGCTGTTCATCATCTGCGGTGGTTTGAATTACACTAGTCTTGTCTTCGGTGATTGTTGCTAGAATCTTCTGTTCATTAAGGTCATCGTAATCTGCAACAATAAGGCCTTGAGGGAGTGTAAGAGACTTCTTATTTGGATTCATCACAAATAATTGTCCAATTCCGCTATTGATTTGAACAGCAGAACATCCTATGGCAATTTTTCTTCCGTATTCTACGGATTTTCTGGGAACAACGAAGGCGTCCCCGTTGAATTCGTTTGCGACTACGATGGATACACAAGTAAGTGCGTTTGGAAGAAGTTCCGTAGTCTCATGAACTTTCACAATCTGACTTCGTGGGTGAAAGGTAGATTTGGTGAATGATGAGGTTGTTTCGTGGCTGTGAGTGGAAATGCACTCGTGTTCAACTACGGCGTCTTCATCCAGAGTCTTACTTATCGGTACTCCGAAAATGAGTTGCTGTTTACGAGTCAAAATGTCCACATCATATGACTGAAGGAAGTCCAGCCCGAGAACGAGGTCGCTGGTTAATCCTTCAACAACAAAGAATCTCCACAGAAGCTGTGACTCGTTGATTTCAAGTAGAAGTTCGACGAAGCTTTTACAAAAATTCGATTTTGAGTCTTGAACTGACACGTTTATTTTGAATTCTGGGTAGTCTTCAATTCGATGAATGGAACTCGAATTTTTCAAATTATCTACGAGGGATGATGGGATCGCGGAGAAGCTTGCGCCAGTGTCAACGAGAGCTTGATAAGTATGTCCGTTTACAGCAACGGAGAGTTCCATCTTTACTTGGGAGGGTCGGCTACGGCGATAACGACAGGGAAGGGTTTCGCCATCGACTACGGTGCACGGGACAGAGGAAGTCGTGGCTCCAGAGTCCGAGAGATCCTCCTTCTCGTGCACTTGGAGGGCTTTCAGTTGGTAAATGTCGTGAAGAGTAACTTCAGCAGTTGAGTTGCTGAGGCTAAAAAGAGTTGATTTGTTCTGTAAATTGCGGGTGGAAGCCGCTTCATATTCTTCGGTACGGGAGGAAGCCGTTTCATTAAATTCGGTACGGGAGGATGCCGTTTCATTCGGTGCGATACGGGAGGATGCCGTTTCATTCGGTTCGATACGGGAGGATGCCGTTTCATTCGGTGCGATACGGGAGGATGCCGTTTCATTCTTTTGTGTACGGGAGGACGCCGTTTCATTCTGCTCGGTGCGGGAGGGAGCCGCTTTATATTGAATTGAAGAAAAATTATCATTAAAATATTTACAACCATGGTGATCTTCCGATTGGTGATTTTGTTGTTCAGGAAGGTAGTGACGTCTGGGCAAGCTTGTTGAAGTTTCGGGTGTTATTGACTCTTGTTGATGTGTTGATGTTAAAGCCTGGAGAGCTTGCGACTCCAGGCCTATTAGTTTCCCTGGGCCGGTCTTGGGTTGACAATTGGTTGATTTTGGGGTTGAAGTTGATTGTTTGGGACGAATTGGGCTGGTTGTTGCGGCTGCAGATTGACGGGTTGTGGCACATTGTAGTTGTACTGCGGAAGATTGTTGTAATATTGTTGGGGCTGTTGGAATGCCTCTACGGGTGGCAATTGCGCTACGGGTTGATACTGGTTCCTCGGGACAAAAGGACGTTGAGCTTGGGCTCCTGCAGGTCCTGGTTGTTGTGGTCCGGTTTGACGTGAAGGGATAAATATCCCAGCGGCTTCGTCGCGTGTTTTGTTTCGACAGTCCTGTCTACGGTGTCCGACGTTGTGGCAGTAATAACACACTACGGCGGCGGCCTGAGGTCGTGGCTCTTCCACAACTCTTCGAGGGCGGTCACGACTTTCGGTGCTTGTAGCTCGTAACAGTGGAGCTGAGTAGACAGAGGATCCATTTTCAAACAAATCTCTTACGTGATCTGGGTTGTTACGGCTCACGAGTTCAGCTACACGACGGAGTTGGCTCAAAAAGTCACGAGTATTCCTACATTCCGACGCTGTCATATGCAGTTGCATTTGAAAGGGTAGACCCTTGACCAAGTTCTCTACCTTGCGGCTTTCAGACATGTAAGGGTCGATGTAGCGAAGGACTTCCAGCTTCGCAGTGACATATCCCTGGGGGTCATCTCCAACCTTATAATTAAGTTTCCTGTTTCGCTCCTTGTGCTGATTGACTTGTGACTGATGGTCGAAGAAAGCAAGGAACTGGTAACGCAGTTCAATCCACAACTCGTTGTCGGGGCGATCGGCTAATCGATGTTTAAAAGTTGGCCACACTGAATCGTACCAAGCTTTTGCGTCTGCGGAGAGTACACGATCGAAATTCCGGATTATCCAATCGACGGGGATGTCGTGTTCGACCAAATCAGCTTCAAGGCGGTCGATGAATTCAACAGAGTCTCCTTTTCCATCGTATGTCCTCAAAAATGGGATCAGCTTAAGTGGAGGGAGTCGAGGGCCATTCCAGTTGAATGGATAACGATTCATTCCAGGAGGGGCCTGTAGATCTGCAGCAACGTTGTCTCTTGCTGGGACAATTCCTAATTGCAGAGGTTCTTGGCGTACGACTCTCGGTGGTTGTTGATGGATAACGTGTGGTTGGAGTGGTGGACGATTAGCGTGATGTTGAGGAACGACTATCGGTGGGTTTGGTTGGTCGACCGGTTGTTGTGGTGGCCTTGGGTTTATGGGAACGTGAGGGACTTGCGGCACGACTGGATCATTTCCTACAGCTGCATCCAGAGGAATGTTTCCATTCTCAACGGCAATCGGCGGGTGTTGTGGAACAATTGCTTCAGGTTGAACAGCCTCGTTGTATGGTGGTGGTGGTGGTTGGTTGTCGTTAACTTCTTCCATGATGATTGGATTGGCTCAAGGTGAACTTCAAAGAGCGTCTACGATGAATTGCTTCGGTGGGAGTTAGATGGTAACTGCGGAGATTCCGAACTTGTCCTTGGGTTGTCCTTCTCTTGTCATGAGCAAGGAGAAAAAGCGTCTCCGACGTAGGTTACTCACCACAATTAACTTATCTCCAATTATGCAGTCGAATACTCAATTCTTATCTTCTTCGGACAATTGATAAGAGGAGGGAGAGGGGAGATGACAAAAGAAATCTCGAAATGTAAAACTAAGCTATCCCTTCTTTATCTACTGATTTGTATATGTGAAGTTTAATGGATAAGCTAACGAGGAGAACAATGAAAATTGTTTTAAAAGATGTTGTGAAGTTGCAAATTGGGGCAGATAAAAAGGAATTCTAGGCTCTGGCCAGACGCCGAAAATTCTCCTAATCTACCTAATTGATTTGAAAGCTTAACGGACATTAACCTCGACGTTAACAAGGGAAAGAAGGCAGTTGTGTGAATACAAAGAAGTTAAGGGACTCTAGATTGATTTGAAAGTGGGGTGATGTAGTTTTGGTAGGACCCACGAGGCAAGTGAGACTACCGGGTGATTTTTCCGTTTCTACCACCGTTGATTTAATAATTAACGAATAAATAATGAGTTTTACGACCCAAGGTTGACTCAAGTCCCGTGATGACAATCTGCGTCTTCGACGAATCTGGTAGACTTCGGTGCGGTCCTTCGACTTCGATGAACTAGGTAGTTTTTGAACCCCGGCGACGATAAGATACTGCCCCGCATCTATAAATTGTGGGCGAGTTTCCACGGGATGAGATGCTTGTGTGTGTGTGAATAACTCGGAGAGGTCAGAGGTGGTTCTGTAGACTTTGGTTTATTCTCTAACGGGAACTTGTACACAAATAGAATAGGGAAGGTAATAGTCTGGACGAGAGTCGGGACAAGAGTGGCGAGGCTCTCCAGGAGAACTCCAGGAGTAATCGGAAGACGCGGTGGAGGAGGAATACATGGATGAGATGTACAATGAGTGTAGATAGGGACTATAAATGTAGTGAATAGTTAGTGTTACAAGTAGTATGAGGTATCTTGCTCACACTATTGTTTGGCTTTGTAGTAACAGATTACTAATTAATATCAAAATTCACTACACAAGTATGGAAAGTACCTTTAGGTTTTATAATTAGTTGGTCGTGTTTAAAATTTCCTTCAAACTCGTCGAATTGATTGCAAAAGAAACAGTCGAAAACAATGAGTGTGCAAGATACGCGTTATGCCCCTTAATTAACGTTTTACTTGATTAAAATTTCTCGGTACCAACCCCTTCTTGTGTTTTTCGAATTGTTTATTAGAGTATTGTTTTCCAAGCATTCCATTTCCAGGCATATCTCATGCCAAAATTAATCAACAGACAAAAAAAGTTTCAAAATTAAAATCCAATTGTTCACCTGTCATGTACTAGATTGTTGGATTGTAAAGAAATGCTTCCTTGACAGTAATTTGAATGTATCTGAATTACTAGTAATTTGAATATCTTTAATCTCAAGTACAAATCTTAACATTATTATTCGTCGTTTGTAAAACGAGTACTCAAACTTCTGGTAGGATTTATTATGGGTGAAAAGTGGCTTTTTGCTATCGTTATTAATTGGTGTTATCATGTGTGAGCTATGATTATTTCACCATGAATATTTGGACATTAATCTGATCAATGCTAAAATTCTACAATGATAAACTACTCCCTGTCTTCCAATGTTTAAGCATTGATACCATTGATCTCATTTATCACATTGAAACCACAAGTTGTAACCACCGGGATGGTAAAAATGCCTCATCAGCGGTAAACTTTGCACACTGGATTTTTTTTGCATGGTGCAAATCACATAACATAATGAATTTTTTGACGTTTAGAATCTGCATACATCAATTGTTTAAGTATACCGCTATTTTTACTCTGCCTATGATCCTCATTATTTTTAGTCAGATCCCCGTTCATCGAATATCGCCAAAGCCAAAATTGTGTTCACTCGCGCAGCCAACAAATGGGATCAAAGGGGATTTGAAGAGTTCAAAAATGTCTTGAAGGACACAGGAAATATGATGGCCCTCCAAATCTTAAATAAAGCTGAGGCGAATATTTTTCTTACC